>CAUYQG010266699.1:0-11895 GCA_963574415.1 Tarsius wallacei
CTATCACAGAAACAAAGAACAGAGTACCATATGTTCTCACTCATAAGCAGACCTTGAAGAATTATAATACTATAAGAAAGGGATTGACAGTAGTGGAAAACTGTCAGGGGAGGGGGTGGGATTGGCAGTTGAGGGAAACTGCTAGATGAGGGAGGGTCATATTTCATCAACAAGTGTTCCTGTATAATCAATGTTTGTATATCTAATCCTGAATTATATCCCACATCTTTATAATAAATAATAATAATAATAAAATAAAATAAAGAAAAAAAATTGTAAGGGATGCTTAAGGAGACATTATTTGGGGCAAAGGTGAAAAATAGAAATTCTAGCTGGGCATGGTGGCTCACACCTGTAATCCCAGAATCTTGGGAGGCTGAGGCAGGAGGATTGCTTGAGCTCAGGAGTTCAAGACTACCCTGGGCAATATAGCAAGGCTGTCTCTACAAAAAAATTTTTTTTTTTTTTTTTGAGTTGGAGTCTCACTCTGTCTCCCAGACTGGAGTACAGTGGCCACTTCTGGCCACCGCAGCCTCGACCTGCTGGGCTCCGGCGATCCTTCCGCCTCAGCCTTCCGAGTAGCCGGAACTACAGGCGTGAGCTACCACGCCCGGCTCATTTTTTGATGTATTGTAGAGATGAGGTCTCGCCAAGTTGCCCAGGCGGGTCTCGAACCCGCGGGCTCAGGCAATCCACTCACCTCGGCCTCCCAAAGTGCGGGATTACAGGCTGAGCCACTGAGCCCAGCTACAAAATTTTTTAAAAATTAAAAGAAATGAAAATAGAAATTTCCTATTTAGGGTATCCTCGTTGGGTTTGACTCTAAGCAAAGGACTTTAGTTAATTTGGAAGGCAGTTCCAGGAAACAGAAGTGAGGGAGCAGAGAGAGTGATGGAGGGAAGGAAAGATAGCAATGAGGGGTAAGACGGTTCTAGCTGTGGGCAACTGGGGCTCACTTCCACAGAGGAGCTTTAGAGGAATGGGTAAGATGTACTCACTGGGTGGCAGGGAGTATGGCATTTACTAACTAGCCCCCATCCTTACTGGTTATTCCATTCATCTGAAATGTCCAGAATAGGCTAATCTGTATATAGAAGAAGATTCATGGTTTAGGGCTAAGGGAGTGGGAAGACTAAGAGCTGGTAGCTGAAAGGCCTAGGCTTTCTTTTTGCAGTGATTAAAATTGATTGTGATGGTCGCACAGCTCTGTGAATATGCTAAAAACCATGTACTTGTATACGTTACATTGGTTAATTGTATGGTATGTAAATTGTATTTCAATAAAATTATTGCAAAACAATCATCAAAAGCATGAAGGTTCTATACATGATTAGATTTTTTCCAAAGTCTTGTGTTTTAGCTGTTATCATTACTATTAAAGCAAAACTTTACTATAGCACTGGTTTTGGAAAAAAACACACAAAAGCAACATACTTTGCCCATTCGACTTGAGTTTCTACCATATGCCTAAACCTGTTTGTCAGTAAATGAAATGATGCTTTCTTATGCCAGTACTTGTTCCTCTTCCATCATGAGCTGTTTATGCTGTCTCACTCTTCTAAGGTAAAAGGGGATGGCTGGAAGCAGGATGCTGCAGACTGAAAGCACATTTAGGACATCTTCAGCTTTGCCTCCTCTAGGTCTACCTCAGCCTTGATCTGAAATAAACTTACCTGATGCTTAAATGAAGACTTAGAACACATCTCGTTCCTCAGTTGTACAGAACCCTTCATTTGGCTTACCTCCTGCTTTCCAGAAAACATCCAGAATCCCTTCATGGGCTCTAAGTGATCTGGATCTTGCTCACTTCTGTCCTTTAGTATTCCTTCCTGCTTCAAGGCCCTACTCAGCTGTCGTCATTTTCTGGACTGCCCTTCCTGCCACAAGGTAGCCAGTCAATACATATGTTAAATCAAGAGTGTATTTTAAAAACTTCCCTGGTGCTATGAATATGTTCCCCTGATTCTGGGTTGAAAACTTAATCCCCAAATTCATGTTGATGGTATTTGGAAGTAGGGACTTTATGAGGTAATTAGAATTAGATAAGGTCATCAAGGGGAGGGGGCCCATGATGGGACTGGTGGCTTTATAAGAAGAGGAAGAGAGACATGAGCTGGCAGGCTCTTGCCTTCTCGCCATGTTGACACAGCAGGCAGGCCCTCACCAGTTGCTGCTGTCATGCTCTTGGACTTCCCAGCCTGCAGAACTATAAGCTAAAAACTTTTCTTTATAAATTGCCCAGTCTGTGGTATTCTGTTATAGCAACAGAAAACGAACTAAGATACCTACATATAACATTTTTCCTGGAAATATATTAAATATACTGCAGGCAATTAAAGGTAAGTCTTCTTAAGTATGAGTTTATGGAGTCAGTAAATCTTCTGATATTTTACAAATTATATATTGGGAATGTGCATTTTTCTGGAGAAAGTGTCCCCAAATCATCTGACACAGGTTTGTACCTGAGTTAAGGAAATAATAAAGCTCAGAGAAAAGGGATATACAAAGGAGGTGAGGGCCTGAAAGAGCCATAGTGATAATATAGAATGAGACTGTAACAGGTAAACTGTCCCCATCTCACCCTTGACGGTACTAAGTTCATCGGGGATCACTATGCCTAAAATAAAAACTAATTAATTGCCTCCCTTACTCCCTGTGGGTCTCTCTACAAACGGGTTAGCTAGCAACACACGCTTTCCTCTACAGTAGGGCCCATGGTGATGGTTTTTAACATGGAAGGCAAGCTCCCTGGGCCTTTTTAAAACCACATGTGCCAGTCCTCCAGCCTTCTGCTGTATCAGGGGTGTATTAGAGGAGTAAGTGAGTGAGGTTGAGAACTACTAATCTAAATGATGTACTCAAAGAGTCCATCTAAAAGTCCAGTCATGTTTTAGTAAACTGCTGTGAGAATGCAGAATGTCCAAATGGAAGTTTATCTACATAAACCAATAAAAACACGTTAGTGGCAATTTAACTTTAATACCTTTTCAAAAAATTCCTGGCTTGCAAAATTAGTATGCATTTGTGCATATGTTTACACAAATAAATATACACCACTCATTCTATCATCATAGGTTTCCAGGCTCCTAGGTACACATTTAGTCAGACCTGGTGCTTCCAGGAGTCCTCAGTCCTGCTGGGCGCAGCCATGCTCCACAAGGGCAGGGTCCACAGTGCTAGTATCTTGGGAAAGTTCCACAGGCCACAAGCAGCTTCTGTCTTCTCCACCTGCATAATGTAGATGCCATTTCTGTTGCGGCCCGAGTTCACATATCCAGGTGCTTGTAGAGTCTCCGACTTTTCTCTTTTTTATTTCTGTTGCCATGTTTTTTCCAGGGCTTCCCAGTCCCGTTCTCAGAGCCCACAGCAGGAGCTGTCACCACACCACTCCCAGGCTTATAACCCATCACAGCCTGGACACCTTTGGTCAGAGCTCTCACATTATCCTAGGAGATAAGATAAACAATCTGAGATGTCAACAGACTAGCCTTTAGGGGTAAGCACAGTACTGCTTGTGGACACTTCAAGATAAAGATGAGTAAATTTCCATCTCTTTAATTGGTCTTCTTTCTTTCCCCAGCATTCTTTTTTCAGCTCATCTCTTTTCCCTCCTTATTCCCTTATCACCTTTGTTTAGTCCCATAGCTTCAAATGCCATCTATAACGAGACTCATAGCTGCTTTCTGGAAATTTCTCTCTTGATATCAAAACTCAACCTTCCTCACCCAAATTAGAAACTGACTCTAAACAAATTTTAAGTTTACTTAGCAAAAGAGAAAATTAATAAAATATTATTTGCAAGTACAAAGCAATAACCCATCATCTTTTTTTTTTTTTTTTTTTTTGAGACAGTGTCTTGCTTTGTCACCCAGCCTGGAGTGCAGTGGCACAATCACAGCTCATTATATCCTCAAGCACCTAGGGTCAAGTGATCCTCCTGCCTCAGCCTCTTGAGTAACTGGGCCTACAGGCACATGCCACCATGCCCAGCTACTTTTTAGATTTTTTTGTAGAGATGAGGTCTCATTACATTGTCCTGGCTGATCTCATACTCCTAGGCTCAAGTGGTCCTCCCACCTCAGCCTCCCAAAGTATTAGGATTACAGGCATGAGCCACCACACCTGGCCTAACAACCCATCATCTTATAATAGTAAAATGTCATTCTAGAGGCTAACATTTAGATACAGGAATTATAATTAATGATAAGTTTTCAGCTTTCATACATGGCCTTTAGAAACTTCTGTAAACACTAAAAATTCAAATTAAATGTCCTGTGTAATAGTTGTAGGCCCAAGGAAGAACTTGTAATAGTTCTGCATACTGGTGAACTTTCTTCCAAATATTGGCCTAGATTTGGAAACAACTCAAACTAGAAGCCACAAATATCTAAGTTCTATCTCAGCTTTGCAATTTACGACAAGTGCTCTTGGGTAACTCAGCCTTGTTGAGCCTCAATGTCCTCAGTGGTAAAATGTGATAATATTTGCTTGGCCTGCCTCACAGGCACACAGATAAACCGCCAGATGAATATAGAAACATCCTGTGGAGACAGCTAGCAGCCCCCTCCTTTTTTAGCTGTAGTAGTCACTTAAAAACATCTTTTTTTTTGAGTTGGAGTTTTCACTTCATCACCCAGGCTGGAATGCAGTGGCACACTCATGGCTACCGCAGCCTCGACCTGCTGGTCTCAGGCAATCCTTCTGCCTCAGCCTTCCAAGTAGCTGGAACTACAGTCATGTGCCATCATGCCTGGCTAATTTTTCCTGACTTAGTATAGAGATGAGGTCTCGCCAAGTTGCCCAGGCTGGTCTTGAACCTGTGGGCTCAGGCAATCCTCTCACCTCGGCCTTCCAAAGTGCTGGGATTATAGGCATGAGCCATCGCGCCTGGCCAAAAACATCTTAAAACTAAATATAGCTTATATGATTTAACTCTGCTGTACATATCTTTGTCTTTTAAAATGCTGCCTACAAACTGTAGCTATGATGTAAGCAACTAATATTAATATTTTAAAGTGCAGAAATATTTATAAAGTCTGTTTCTCTAGCACTTTCTATCACCAGATGTGTTAGCTTAGAGAAAAGACAACTGACTAAATGAGTGCAAATATTTGCAAATCACAAATCTGATAAGGAATTTATATCCAGAATATATAAAGAACTCTTATAACTCAATAATAGACATTTCTCTAAAGAAAATACAAATATGACAATGAACACATGAAAAGATGTTCAATGTCATTAGTAATTTAGAGGCAATACAAATCAAAACTATAATGAGATACCACTTCACATGTATTAGGATGGCTAAAATAAAAAGACAGAAAATAAATGTTGACAAGAATTGGAGAAATTGGAACCTTCATGCAGTGCTAGTGGGATTGTAACATGGGGCAGCTGCTTTTGAGAAGTCTGGCAGTACCTCCAATGTTAAATGTGGAGTTATAATGTGACTCAGCAATCCTACTCCTAGGTATATACCCAAGAGAACTGAACCCCCATGTCCACACAAAAACTTGTACACAAATGTTCATAGCCGCATTATTCATATTCAAAAAGTAGAAACAACACAAATGTCCATCAACTGACAAACGAATAAACAAAATGTGATTTATCTATACAATGAAGTATTATTTGGTAATAAGAAGGAATAAAACACATGCTACAATGTGGATGAATTCTGAAGATACTATGCTAAATGAAAGAAGCCAGTCACAGTACATGACTCCATTCATATGAGATGTCTACAACAGGCAAATCTACATGGGGGAAAGTTGAGTGTTGGCGAGGATTGAGGGGAGAGGGAAATGGGGTGACTGCCAAAGAGTATAGTTTCTTTTTTAGGGTGATTACAATGTTATGTTATGCAAATAATACCCCAATAAAGCTGTGTTGGATCAGAAGTTAAAGAAAAAAACTTTAAAACTTACTTGATGGAAGAAAGTTTTGTCAACCACATTTTCAATCTGCTTTGCTTTTGTGTTTCTGCCTGGCTGCATTTTTATTTCATCACCATTCATTTTGCCTTCTAGGAGTCGTTGGTGTTGATGCTGAAAGGTCACAGGATCTCTTCCAGGAGGAGGATGGCAGTACAGCAGCTTACCCTACAAAGACAACATGAATGATAACACTGCATTCTAAGTGCCATCTGTGTCCTCAGAGGAGACATCTTCAGCCAGTCACACTCTGATGGTGCTTTCTGCCTTTTGACTAAGCCAGCTGAGTTGAGTTTTGTTCTACTGCAACTAAGAGTCCTTGCTCGAATACACCAATGATGAAAGTATTCTAGAGACCTAACTCTTTCCACGGCCCCCAGGCTAGAGTGAAATCTCTTTCTTCTTCTTTTACCTTGCTTGCATTTCTACTAAGACATTCTTCAGTACACTTTCATGACTAAACTTTTGATGAATACTTTTCAAAACAAAAACCAGGACACAGACAGTTATGACCGTACTAGTGGGCATACTGGGCTAGAATACTGAAATCAAGAAAGCTCCTAGATTCCTGTATGTGGGGTTGCAGATGCTCACTGGGCACAAATTTGACTCTTCTACCATAAGTGCTCTGCAGGCTGTGACTGTTTTTAACTCATCTTTGCATCCCCCACAGTTAAATGAATACATGATGTATCCATACCAACAGTGCCATTAACCCCCATTTTAGTGATGAGGAAAACCCAAAACAGTATATTCTGATTTGTAATATGAGAACAATGACCTCACAGATTTGTTATGTATTTTCACTAAGAAAATACATGTAAAACAGAACTACTCTAGCAGAGTTAGCTTTGAAGAAATGTTAGCTATTACTGTTCTACAGAAGTATAGAAAATAGACATATAAACAGATGTATTACAAGGAAGTTTGTGATGGTAGTTGTAATCAAAACAAGCAAAGGGCTGTAGGAGATGGAAAAACCCAATGCAAAAATGGTAATTTTCACTCATAATAGGTGTTCAGAGATCATCTTTTATGTCATCAGGTACTTCTGTAATTCGCATGATTTTAACTAGCCTGGATCAAGAATATAATCCCACTCCAGGTGAGGTTTGAGATCAGGTACTCTTACTGATGAAGTGTGCCTGCCCCCTCCCCTGGCAGTGGGATTATACAATGACCATTTGTATACCTAAACCTTTGTAACCCATATCTTTAAAAAAAATAATATAATCCCAGTTATAACAAAATTTCAATGAAACCAAATCTCCTTTATAACTTAGCAGGTCATCATTACATAGGCACACAGTATGTGGAGGAAGACCGTGTACTACAGTGCTGTAAGCAGCAGAGTTCACTTACACTGACATAATCCTTCAGGATATAGCGTGCCGATCGAGGCTGGTCTGGCTGCCCATGTGCTGTCATGAATCCTCGCATACCTGTCAAGAGAAGTGAAGTGTGCAAAACTCAGAAGACAGAAGATCACAGCAAAGGCAACTGAGATAATGTACATTTAGTTCTATGACCATATTACCTATGCATTCTTATTCTTATCTTTTTCAAAATTAGTTATCATTGTAGAATATATCTTGCTTAGCATTAAAAACTCTTGATAATTCAGAGAAATGTGAGTTGTATGGAAAAAAAATGAAAAAAATAAAGACAGTTGATAATCCAAAACAGACTATATACTTACATCTGATAGCCTAACAACTACACTATGAAAGACACATTCAATTTCTCTCTACTCCAGTTATTTCTTCCATTCTTTCATTTTAAACATTTATTCACGGAGGCTAATGGAGGAGACTGCCACATCATCGCTATTATTTACAAAACCAAAAGCAATAGAAGCAAGTCTTCTTATTTAGTAATATACCTACATTTTTCCCAGTAAGATCCCTTTAATACTAACACAACTAGAAGAGAAGCAGAGCATAGCAATTAAAACACAGGCATCGGCAGATAGGTTGGGTTCCTTCCTCAAATACTAGCTGGGTTGGCTTTTCCAGATAGAAGAAAATAGAATCCTAATTCACATCATACACATAAATAGGTTTAAGCAGATTAAAAATGTAAATGTTAAGAAAACAAATATTATAGGAAGACAGTTTTATCTTTTGGGATAGGGAAGAACTTCCTGAGTAAAACACCAAACCCAATCAAGGAAAAAAAAATCATTTATTAAAATTTTCAACTTCTATAGGGCCAAAGAAACTATAAACAAACACTGGGAAAAAAGTGTAGCACATAACCTGTAGATAGTGATCTTAGAAACCCTAAAAGTAGGGTCTTCTGTCTTTACAAACTGGCCTTTTCCTTACTTTCATGTTTTATCAGGTAGCATTAGATGAAAAATCTTAAAACCTACATCATTTTCAGTTTTACCTGGAAATCAAATAAAACTGAGTTTGGTGGAAGTCCAAAAGATGAGAATTTTTCAAGTTAGTCTCACCCAGGCTATGCCATTGACCAGCCTTGGGCAAATCTCATATTCTAAGTTCAAATTAATTGTCTTAAAGACAAGGGCAAGGTCTTTTCTTGTTCTATGATTCTGAAATCATAGTAGTCTTATTGTAAGTGTTTAAAGTCTCTAAGGTAAGTTCAAGGTCTAATTTAAGTGTGGTTCATATTAAATCATCTTTCTCTGCCAGTATATACTCAGATAGCCTGAACTCCCTCCCAGCCAGTGGTATCCCCTTTAAAGAAAAGCCACACATGCACAGAAATGTTTCAACATTGCTATTTCTTTAGGGAGACACAGTTTCTCCAGACCTCCTTTAAAGTTTGTATTTATTTATTTATTTATTTATTTTTTGAGTTGGAGTTTCACTCTGTTGCCCAGGCTGGCGTGCAGTGGTATGCTCACGGCTACCCCAGTGTTGACCTGCTGGGCTCTAGCAATCCTTCCGTCTCAACCTTCCAAGTAGCCAGAACTACAGGCACGCACTCCCACACCCGGCTAATTTTTTATTTATTGTAGAGATGAGGTCTTGCCAAGTTGCCCGGGCTGGTCTCGAACTCACGGGCTCAGGAAATCCCTAGCCTCGACCTTCCAAAATGCTGGGATTACAGGCAGAGCCACCGAGCCCGGCCTAAAAGTTTACATTTAAAATAAGAAATGACAGGCTCCCATGTGGAACTGAGGTGAAACATGGAGGTGGGAGAGCTGTGGACTCATTTTAATGTCAAATAAGGTTTACAAGGGCTGATGGAAAGAGAAGGAGGATGCTTCATGCCCCTATCCTCTCAAACGCAGCTTAGTCCTGTCTGAGGGCTTTCTTTTCTGAAGCTCCCTTCATAACTCCTACCCACTATGATGAGCACATTCATTTTGTTCCATACATCTCTTTTCTTGTGCTTGGCAGAAGAGTCCAGAAAAAGTCAACAAAGCCTCAGAACAGAATCCCTGTGCCTGTGCCTAGGTATCATCAGGCAGCAAATGTTCCAAAGGCTTTTTCTTTAGGCTACTTGGCAGACAAGGCCAGAGGGAACAATGAAATCAACCCTGAAAGATGACGTGAAAAATGCTAAAGAAATAGTCTAAATTTATAGCTTTGTAGAATAGTTTTTCTTTCTACTAAACTATTCTCATTTCTATTAATTAACTACATAATTTTTGTTCATGTTTTAAAATAAGTCACAACTCACATCCATAAGCCGTCAGCAGCTCTTCTGATGTTGGAGGGCGATGGGGATCTTCATCCTCTCCAGGCTTTATAATATTAATGCCATAGGTAGCTTCTAAAACATGTCTTGGAATATTCTGGCCAACGTAGGCTTGTCAAGGAATCCATTCTTTTGAACTGACCCTCCGAACATGCTTCTAAGAAAATAGCATTTCACCACTTCTGTGATACCCTTTCTCGTCTCCAAAGGAAGCGTGCAGTTATTTACTAATTTGAAGAGACTTAGATGTTTTCTTCCATTTAAACAAAGTCTTATGCACCAATGATCACTTATAAATGAATTCTTTAAAAATTAGCATTATTAAATGAAGCAGAACTTAAAGATAACACATTTTTACCCTGAAAGGGAAGATTCTAAATAAAATTTGTGATAATTCTAATTCAGAGATAAAGCAGAGCTTTGTTTCTTTTCTTTTTTCTTGAGACAGTGTCTCAAAAAAAGTACAGGCTGGAGTACAGTGGTGCAATTCCAGCTCACCGCAGCCTCAACCTCCTGGGCTCAAGAGATCCTCCTGCCTCAGCCTCCCAGGCAGCTGGGACTACAGATGTGCACCACCACGACCAGTTAATTTCTGTATTTTTTGTAGAGACAAGGTTTCACTATGTTGCCCAGACTATCTTGAACTCCTAGGCTCAAACGATCCTCCCACCTCAGCTTCCCAAAGTGCTGGGATTACAGACATGAGCGACCACGTCCAGCTTCAGAGCCTTCGTTTCTAGTCTACAATTATGCAAGATTTCCCTCGTCTAACCTCCCACAGTGTTATCTGTACTCTCCTTAAGCCACTAACAATATTCTACTCTGTACCACAGTTATGCAAGTACATGCCTCATATCCCCAAAGACTGATGCTCCTTAAGAGGCAGGATCCACCTCTGATTTATGGCTTGTCCTCCAGTCCCTAACCTAATGTGCCTTGCAGTAAAGCTCAATACATGTCTGATTATTAATTTATAGCAAAACTTAAAAAATACAGAAAGGTGTAACATCTGTGTTTCCAACTACTGAGATCAGTAACAATATTTCACTCTCCAAATTTAAGCCTTTAAAGTATTATACTATATACTATTACATATATGGAGTACCAAAAGTATAGATATATATATTTTTTTAGTTGGAGTCTTATTCTGTCACCCAGGCTGGAGTGCAGTGGCATGTTCACAGCCACTGCAGCCTCAACCTGCTGGGTTCAGGTGAGCTTCTAAAAATACATTCCTTTAACATAGGCTAATTTTTGATTTATTATAGAGACAAGGTCTCACCAAGTTGCCCAGGCTGGCCTCAAAGCCCTGGGCTCAGGCAATCTTCTTGCCTCGCCCTCCCAAAATGCTGGGATTACAAACTTGAGCCAAGGCACCTGGCCTTTTTTTCTTAGTCGGAGTCTCAATCTGTCACCCAGGCTGGAGTGCAGTGGCATGCTCATGGCCACCGCAGCCTCGACCTGCTGGGCTCAGGCAATCCTTCTGCCTCAGCCTTCTAAGTAGCTGGAGCTACAGGCATGTGCCACCACACCCAGCTAATTTTTTTGATTTACTGTAGAGATGAGGACTCGCCAAGTTGCCCAGGCTGGTCTCCAACCCATGGCTCAGGCAATCCTCTCACGTCAGCCTCCCAAAGTGCGAGATTATAGGCATGAGCCACTGTGACTGGCCTTTAGACATTTTAAGAGTTGTGATCTATGCATTCCTTTTTGAAATTGAACTGAATTATGGTAGCAATGTGTAGCATGATTTACTCAATCGTGTTTCCATCATTTTCTTTGTCCTGCCTGTTGCATGGTGATGCTAGCATTCATTTGATTAATACCATCCTTTAAGCAAATGTCATATTTAAAATGTGTATATATTAATTTGGCAGCCTTGTATATGTATCTATGAATACAAAGTACTGTGTTTTGTGAGATGAAAATTTTTACAAAAATGGTGTCATACCATAAATGTAATATTTTGAGATTTACCAGGTTGCTGTATGTAAATTTAGTGTATTCATTTTAATAGTTGTATGACATTCCATTTTAGTGATATGCAATTTTTAAAAATCTTCATTTTGCAGACAATTTTTTACTTATCCTGGAGAAACTAATTCTTATTCATTTTTTTTTTGAGTTGGAGTCTCATTCTGTCGCCCAGACTAGAGTGCAGTGGCCGCTCCCAGCCACTGCAGCCTCGACCTGCTGGGCTCCGGCGATCCCTCCGCCTCAGCCTTCCAAGTAGCTGGAACTACAGGCGCGCGCTACCACGCCTGGCTAATTTTTTTTTATTATTGTA
>CAUYQG010266710.1:0-22263 GCA_963574415.1 Tarsius wallacei
GAGCCCAGGAGGTCGAGGCTGCGGTGGCCAGGAGCGGCCACTGCACTCCAGTCTGGGTGACAGAGTAAGACTCCAACTCAAAAAAAAAGAAAAGAAAATGGGTCTGGTATGAAGGATGATTTAACCTGGTCTGAATTTCATACATTCATATGTTTAGCAAATAATTGTAAGTGCTTTGTATGTTACAGGTTCTGGAGAGTATAAATTTAAGAATGTGTTTCAATAAAGAGTTTGTTGTACTTTCAGTTGCTGTATAATCTCTCTGAATCTGCCTCCATTAGTAACAAAATCAGAAACTACGCAAAGTCCAAGAATAAGAAATTGAGACAAGTTCTGCTGGTTACTAGCTGTATGAGTATTGATAAGACCCTTTATTTTTTCTGTCCTTGGCTTTCCATTTATTCAAGTGGTTGGTTTTATCTCCTAATCACTGGACCCTACTGATCTTCTCTGATTAATATTAAAAAGGGGTGGTCATCTAACTTTGTCAACTTCACATATTGGCATCCTATTAGCCCTTAGAGAAACATAGAATTCTGGGACTCTAAGAAAGATACAATTCGGAACAACTGATAAAGCTGATGTTAACAAGAGTGTAATGTCTATAAGATTAGTTTACCTCTTTTCAGATAAAATTTTTCCTCTCTTCTGTCTTAAATAAAGCCCAGTTTTTCCTTGATTGCCACAGGTGTTCCACTAACATGCCCAGGCCCTACAACCCTGGTGCATTAATGACTGACAAGAGAAGAGGATATACTTTCTCCTCATATGTTCTGAAGGCAAAAAATCTTCAATTAGAAACAAGAGTGCTAGGCAGGTAAAGGAAACAGATTGAGATTTGGGAAAACCTAACTTTTTCTCAGATGTGCTGAAGTTCCATCACAAGTTCCATCAAACCATTAGTTTCCGATATTTAGACTCAATTATCTCTCTCTCAACACTTCCTCCCGTACAATATAGTGAAAGGTAAGGGAAACACAACAGTTGCCTTAAAATATAGAACAAATACACTCAGCATGAAAGGTACCAAAGAGTTTTAGGTGTAAAATATCCAGGATTTATTAAGCTTTCTGATGATATTTCTGTACATGTGTTGGAACTGACCTGCTTTAAAATCACTCTGTTGTACCATTAATTTACAAACCATATCCTTGGAAAAAGGACAGACTATGGCTGAGGGAGAAATGTAGAGTTGGCAGTCCACATACAATCCAGATCTAGCCTTTAGCTTATTTTTTTAATAATTCAATGTGAAAATTATGTACGCTCTGTGAAATATGAAAAAATAAAACGTTTCCTTCCCACTAACTACAAATCAAGTATATGTTATTATTGAAAGACCAATTGTTTTAAAATCAGAAATCTTTGAGTCCCCTTTTCTAAATCTCTAGCCAGTGAACTTGTTGCTAGAGAACTGCCTTTTTTCTTGTTTCCTATATTCATTAAATAAACAAAGCCCTCTTTTATTACCATTTTAACTTCAGGGGGTACATGAGCAGGCTAGTTACATAGTTGTATTTCATGATGTTGAGGCTTGGGCTTCTATTGACCCCATCACTCAAATAGTGAGCATGGTTCCCTATTGGTAGTTTTTTAACTCTCACCCCTACCCTCTCTTTTTTAGGAGTCTCCTGTGTCTTTTGTTCCCATCTTTATGTCCATGTGTACCCAGTGTTTAGGTCCCACTTATAAGTGAGAACATTCAGTTCTATCTAATTTTCTATTTCTGCATTAATGGTGGCCTCTAGCTGTAATCATGTTGCTGGAAAGCACATGATTTTATTCTTTTTTATGGCTGCATAATATCCCATGGTATATATGTACCACATTTTCTTTATCCAATCCACCATGAACATCTTGTTGGTTCCATGTTTTTGCTATTGTGGATAGTGCTGCAATTAACATACAAGTGAAGGTGTCTGGAAGCAACCATGCTGTCCATCAAAAGAGGACTGGATTAAAAAAATGTTATACATATACACAATGGAATACTATGCAGCCATAAGAAAGAACAAAATCATGAATTTTGCAGTAACCTGGATGGAACTAGAGTCCATAATACTGAGTGACCTCTCACAGAAACAAAAAACTAAGTATCACATGTTCTCACTCATATAGTAGACCTTGATCCTCCAACGTACTACCACAAGAAAATGACTGACAGTGGTGGGAAACTATGGGGGGAGGGAGGTGAGGGCAATGGGATTAATGGTGGTAAATATCTGTCTGGGGATGGGGAGACACCTCTTATCATCAAGGGTGCCTGAATGAAGCATTTTTGTATGCCTAACCCCTAACTGTACCCCACAATACCATAAAAAAAAAAGTGAAGGTGTCTTTTTGGTAGAAAGATTTGTGTTGCTTTGGGAATATACCTAGGAGTGGAATTGCTGGATTGAGCAGTACATCGTTTTGTTCTTTGAGAAATTTCCAAACTGCTCTCCAAGGGGCGACTTTATATTCCTGCCAGCAATGTATGGACACTCTCTCTTCTCCACAACCTCATCAATATCTGTTGTTTTTTGACTTAGTAAAAGTCATTCTGACTGATATGAGATGGTGTCTTATTGTGATTTTACTTTGCGTTTCTCTTATGATTGGTGGGCATTTTTTCATGTTTTTCTGGCCCCAGTCTCCTCTATTCTCTGTGGTTCTTGTCACTTCTCTGGTGAACTTTGAGTGCTCTCCCAGATGATGCACATGAAGAGCTAGCAATGAACAAAATTTAAATCTCATTAAATTTTTATAGCTATCATTAGAAATAGGCATTTTCCTCATTTTTAAACTGATAAAACAAAAGCTCAGAAAAGTCAACTTGTCAAAGTTAAGAGAGAGAATAAAGTAAACAGATTTAAGGCTGCACTTTCCACTGACTACTGGCAAACATACAGGCCTTAGATTATGTAGAAAGGAGCCCTCATATAAGTTCTGCTATTTTCTAACTGTATGACTTTGGAAAAGTTACTTGATCTCGCTAAACCTCAGTTTCTTTATCCAATAAATAAGAATAATAATGTTTATCTTTCAGCATCTTTCAAAGGGTAGGCTATAATCTCGATAGAGTATCTGTCACATAAAAAATCCTTAAAGAATATAAATTGTTTATATTTTACTTTATTTTATATAGTTGATAATTATTCCATCAATGTAATATAACAAAATAAGGGCACTAAATGCTTTACTTTCCATGTAGTTGGTGGTGGAAGTATTTCTATACATTTATAATGGCATGATAAAAATAGATAGAAGTTGGGCCGTCTTGGTCTTAATCTGTCTCACCAATAATTGTCTCAAATAAATCCCTTAAGTATCCCTTTAAGTATCTTGTAAAATAAGGACAGTTATTTATAATTTAGCTGTGCTATAAAAGATTAATAAATGCTTTATATTTGAAAAAGCCTGATTTTTCTGTCTAATATTAAAAAGTTTTTCCAGTAATAAAATGAAACAATGGTAAATATGCCAATCATAGTCTCTATAATAAGTTTAATAGTAGTTATTTTATAAATCTAGGTGTCACATGTAGGATGTGTAAGTATTTAGAACACAATACTTCTTGTTGGATTCAGTCCTTTAGTATGTAATGCTTTTAATGTCCTTTTTTATTGTTGTTGGCTTAAAGCCTATGTCATCTAACACAAGAATATTGACTGCTGCTCGTTTTTGCTTTCCATTTGTGTGACCAAAATTTATTCATCCATTCATTTGAGCCTATGGGTGTCATTAGAAGTCAGATGCATCTCCTAAAGACAGCAGAAGGATAGGTCATTTTTGTTTTTTGAATTGGAGTCTCACTGTCGCCCAGACTGGAGTGCAGTGGCCGCTCCCGGCCACCGCAGCCTCGACCTGCTGGGCTCTGGTGATCCTTCCTCCTCAGCCTTCCAAGTAGCCGGAATTACATTCACACGCTACCACGCCCGGCTGATTTTTTTTTTATTTATTGTAGAGATGAAGTCTCACCAAGTTGCCCAGGCGGGTCTCGAACACACGGGCTCAGTCAATCCACTCACCTCAGCCTCCCAAAGGCACGGGATTACAGGCTGAGCCACAGAGCCCAGCTGGATAAGTCATTTTTAAAGCCCAATTTGCACTGTATGTCTTATAAGTGGGACATTTGGGATATTGATGTTCAAGGTTACTGTTAATATGTGAGGTTTTATTCCTGTCATAGCATTGTTAAATAGTTAAATAGGTTTTGAATTTTCACTCTTATGCTTGATTTATATAGTCTGTAGGCTGTGTGCTTATATGTACTTTTGTATTAGGTCGTATTCTTCTTTCATTTCCATATTCAGAACTACCTTAAACATCTCTTGCAGGGCCATTCTGGTGGTGACAAATTTCTTTATACATGCTTGTCTGAGAAAGACATTATTTCTCTTTCATTTACGAAACATACTTTTGGTGGGGTAAGAAATTTTTTACTGTCATTGCATTTCTCTAAGAATGCTAACAATGTTCCTCCAATCTTTTCTAGCTTGTTAGGTTAATGCTGCAAGGACCATTGTTAGTCTAATTAGTATCTCTTGGTTGGTGCTCTGGCCTTCCTGTCTAGTTGCTGTCGAGATTTTTTTCTTTCATGTTGACCTTGGATAATGTAATGACTATGTTTCTTAAGAGTGGCCAATACACATAGTGTCTCACAAGAGTTCTCTGATTTTTTATATCTGCATGCTGAACTCTTTAGCAAGGTTGGGGCATTTTCTTGTATTATGTTCCTAAATACTTTTCTCAGGTTGTTCTCATTCTCTTCTTCTCTCTCAAGGATGCCAATCAGATGTAGGTTTAGTCTCTTTACAAAAATCTCATACTTTTTAAGGGCTCTGTTCATTTTTAATATTCTTTATTGTTCATTTTTATCTGTCTGAGTTGATTTGAAGGATTTGTCTTCAAGATAAGTTCTTTATTTTGCTTGCTCTAGTCTGTTGTTAAGTATTGTGACTATATTTTGATATCCCTTAAGTAAAATTTTCTATTCTAGAAGTTTAGTTTGGTTTTTACTTTGAATACCCATGCATTGATATAATCAAGACCTGGCTTAGACACCAACCATATAATTCCTAAAGGAATACAGAGGATGAGAGACTCCTTCAAAGCTGCAGTTGATACTTTTCAAATGTCCTTTCTTATAGGGCATTCATAACTTTCAAATTAAAAGAACTCCAAGAATTTTGTTATCAATATTATCATGATTGTGGTCAATGCCACAACCAATTGAGTTTTCAGTGTCTCACCATCCACTGGCACTTCATGCCATGACATCACTGGGGATAATTTAAATAATCAGTGTGCCCTGGCTTACCAATGTTTTATTACCCTGGACGCAGGCATTTGCATAGTTTTTAAACATGTGGGCAAACTAATCTCAGAACTCAGTTTGAGAATTTGATTCTAGAAAGACTCCTAATATCAATTACTACATCAGTTAGAGTCCTGTCAGAAAATAGATATCTCATTCAAATCAGACAATTTAGGGACATTTTAAGTAAAGGTACTATTTATGAAAGTGTAAACAGTATGGGAAAATCACAAAATATAGAATAGTCTTTTGTCTCAAATTATTACTACATCTAGACTTGAAGGGAGAAGGGGAAAACAATTGAGAAAGAGAGAGAGAGAGAGAAGAAGAGAGAGAGGGAGATCGAGATTTTATGATGACGACAACTAAACATAAGCTTTGGCATTACTCTGGAGATAAGTATGGACTTAAATGACGCTGCAGAGAAAGACCCTGGGAGTATGTACTCTTAGTGCAGTCTTTTTTCTCCTTTCAATTCCTAACCACTTTGGCCAAACCAATAGATATAATTTATAATGGTTGGACTCTTAGAACAAGGATCATATAGAAAGGGATATAAATCAATCTAGAGGGGCAAACGGATGGTATCCAACAATCTACAGAACTATGAGTGCCTATATGTTTAGCAATATTCAAGTGTATATATGTGGATGCATATGTTGAAGACACACACACATACATATATAAGTTGAATTCATCCGAACTGATACAGAACGTAGAGTATGTGAAGTAAAATTATGACTGAATGCACCCATCACTGAAGCATCATACTCTCTAAACAAAACTTTTCTGAGTTTTATTAAATGATTGACCTGATTTCATCAATGCATGTTCTAATTGCCTTGTTTACTATTTCCTTCAACTATAAAACTATGAGGAATTCTGTGAGCATAAAACCCTTGGGATCAAATAGATGTTATAAAATATTGTGGAACTAGGTGTTTTGAATGTTGGCACATTGAAATGGAGTTTTGTTGCAAATTTTGGTATGTCGCATGATTTGGTTATTAACAGTGGCACAGAAATTTTGCTCTATTCCCATAATAATTCAGCATTTATATTCTGTTATGCTACAGGAGCCACAAAGCTCCATTTCATTCCCCACCCTCATTCTGTGCAGTTTCTGAAGTTCCTGCAACAGTAAAAAGGGAAACTTTACTTACTACTTGTGATGAAAAAGCAATTAATGTTAAAAGAAGAAATGGAAAATAAAACTATATAATTAACAAAATGACTAAAAGAGAAGCTATTGAGAATCATTTACCAAAGGGATAAACTTTTGTGAACATCTCGAGATCTAGAAGACTGACTAAAGAGAGGTTTTTCCATACTCATATCCAAAATAAAACATAATAAATATTTTTTTCACTGAATTTTGTTTCTGACCAGGCGCAATAGCTCATGACTGTAATCTCTGGGAGGCAAAGCTGGGAAGACTGCTAGAGCCTAGGAGTTTGAGACTAGTTTAGGCAATATAGTGAGATCTTGTCTCTAAACAAACACACACACACATATATACACACACCCACACAAATTAGTGGAGGCTGTGGTAGTGTGCTCCTGTAGTCCCAGTTACTTGAGAGGCTGAGGTGGAAGGATCATCTGAGTGAAAGAGGTTGAGCTGTGAAGAGTCATGGTTGAGCTCCTGCACTCCAGTCCAGGTTGGGTAACAGAGTGAGACCTTAACAAAAAAAAAAAACCACTTTTGTTTCCCAGAAGGCAAAAAGACACAAAGTACATTTTAAGACACTTGAAAAGAATATGATTGTTAGGCAATAGCTTACCATAGCAGCCAGGTTGCCATACCCTCTGGGAGACATTGTCCTTTCTTAAACTTCTTTCTTAAAGCAAAACTTTAATTTGTGGCCTAGTGCCCATGCTTAAACCTAAAAAAAAGTATACTATTCCACTAGTAATATTTCACTAGTGAGTGTTGGTTTTTTGGATTTTAGCCTTTTTTTAATTAAAAATATCCACCCAGCTCAGGTTTTCAAATCATGACCCAAAAGCATCAGTAATTTTTTAGTGAAACATAAGATGAAAATAAAGTCAAGAGAAGATAGAGGTGGGTCAACATTATGCAAAATGTAGAGTCATTAAAAAAACTATGGGACAAAGAGTAGTGGAGAAAAATAGCAAAGGAACGATATTGCCCCATTTGACCATCTTCACATTTTACATAATAGCAATAATAGCAATTCCACCACAGTATGACTACATGGAAATAATAACCATTATAGTATTAAATTGCTCAACATTCTTGGGAATGACCTCAGGAACTTTAAGTTTAGCAATATGACAGGTGGTGCTTATGTTCTCTGAATTAGAAGGCAACTGATTCATTGAATATTTTCTCTGTGTTAAGTCTTCCAAGATGTAGTTTAAAACATTACATCCTTTACGTTTTATAATAGCTCTATCTAGCAGGTGGAATTATTATTCTTATTTTATAATTGAGGCACTGGAGGCTTAACAAATGAAGTAATACACACAAGGTCTTCTAATAGCTGGTGAGTAGTAAGATACAACTTGAATGCAGGCTGTATCAGCCTGAAGGCCCAGTGTTATCTCTCATCTCACTATTCTCTTATAATGACCACCTATAATTTTGAAGAAATAGTTCCTAATAGCTCTTCAACATGAATAATTTGCTGATCTAATAGAACCAATTTCCTTCACAAACACTCTATTTTGAAATATAATTTGTCATCCGGGTGTGGTGGCTTAAGCCTGTAATCCCAGCACATTTGGAGGCCAAGGCAAGAGGATTGTCTGAGCTCAGCAGTTCGAGACCAGCCTGGGCAACTAGACAAAACCTAATCTCTACAATAAATCAATAAATTATCTGGTCATCTTAGCATACACCTGTAGTTCCAGCTACTTGGAAGACTGAGGTAGAAGGATTGCCTGATTCCAGTGGGTCAAGGATGCAGTGACCATGAGCATGGCATTGCACTCCAGCCTGGGTGACAGAGTAAGACTCCAAATTAAGAAAAATAAAAAAGAAAAGAAAAAATATAATTTGTCTGTATATCTCAAAGGTCACACTGCATGTTCTGTGGACATTTTTCCTTGATTTTGTTTTTTTGTACTCACCTGTAAAAAGCTCAGGCGGTCAGAGATTTCTGGTCACAGCAAGTAGCGTGGAATAACAATTATTTTAGGGATTAATTTCCTTCATTAAAGCAAAACAGAAAATGAATTTGGTTGACTTGTTTTGAGAATTACAGCAGTTCATCTATTCATCAAATATTATTTATATCCACATTGTCAGCCACTGTTTTAAGCAGTTGAATCCAGTACTGAGTAAAACAAACAATAAAATATGCCCATCTTGAGCTGGCATTCTAGTGGGTGGGAGACAGACGGCAAATAAGAAATAAATAAATCTATTCCATGGTAAGCCAAACGACAAATGCCTTAGAGAAGAATAAGCAACGAAGAATGATAGAAAGTTCTGAGAGGTAGGGAGGAGTAATGATTTTGAAAGGAGGTCAGGGAAGCCCACACTGGAAAGGCAGCATATTTTTGAGCAGCTAAAGGAGGTGAAAGAAAACTCTAAGCAGAACAAACAAAAGCAAATAATGTGAATGTTAACAAAATATTTTGTCCTGTTAAATAGAACAAAATAAACTACAATCAAAACTTGTGTATATATGAGCATAAGTTCATGCAGAAGAATGTAGATATCTCTGGTCAAGAGAATCCCTGAAAACATTCCCTTCATAACAAAGCTGTCTCATTTTTACTTATGTTCTCCTCTTACTAGATTATAACATAACCAAATATTATAAACTGGGGACTTAAACAACAGAAATTTATTTTTCATAATTCTTGAGACTGGAAGTTCAAGGTGATGGTGCTAGCATGGTTAGGTTCTGATGAGGGCTCTCTTCCTGGCCCACAGTCAGCCACCTTCTCTCTTTTTGTATTACCTCCATTCGGCAGAGAAAGAGATTGCTCTCTCTACATCTGCTTACAAGGCCACCAGTCCTATAAGATTAAGATACCATCCTTGTGTCTTCATTCAACCTTAATTACCTCCTAAAAATGCTAACTCCAAATGCAGCCTATTGAGAGTTAGGACTTTAATATATAAATTTGGGGGACACAATTCATTCTGCAGCAGCCATCTACCTCATAATTGTCATGAGTGGTAACAATAATAATAATAGAGTATCTAGTACAGCACCAAGCTTAGGATATTTATTTCTTCCTCTTTCTCATTACTTCCAGTTCATTGTTATTTTCCTCTGATCCATTAGTAATTATAGTATTAGGAATGAAGTCCAACCTGTTCCATTCAATACCTTTGTGGCATAACTGAATTTTCCAGAAATGATCTAAGCCATGAAATCCTCAGGCACTTCAGAAGCGTGATGTGGAGGGTGAGTTCAGTGACAAGATTAACATTTCCAAGATGTACACTCTAGGATTACATTGTAGAATGCTAGAAACATTCTTGACCCTGGAGTAGCAATGGAGTAGTGTGTTTATGCACTTATTATCGAGGCTAGCTGTGCCTGCATAGATTTAGGCAGCACTAATTGCATGCGTAACACCACTAGACTTTTTGTCACATTACCCGAGGTTTCACACTTTTTCCTATTGTCCGAATTACATGCCATCGTCTCTGACTTGTGTACCTGGAGTTATTTTAATTAGCTTTGGTAAATCAAATACACTAGGGAAAATGAGCAGCTATGTCATCTCTATCTAAGGTGTGGTTCTCCATTGGTTGTGACTGTGAGAGTTGTGGTTTAGTGTTCTGGTCCTGAGTGGGAAAAGTAGAATACTTCTGAACTCATATTCAGGGTGGGTTTTAAACATACGAGGCATAGCAAATTTGAGGCATTGCTTGAACATGTTTATTGCCACCACATGTATGAGATACTTATGTGTGACAACATCTGAATCTGTCTCTTGGCAATAGCCTATTGGTTTTGAGTTAGATGGTATAACCAAAAGGAATGTGACTCATGGAGCCTACTAGCAACTACTAACATAATATCAAAGAGGAGAAAAGAGGTGTGTTGGTGGTTACGTATCAGGTTTTTGGAGTAAGACAACACCACTTACTAATTATGTGTTAACCAGCTACTTTATATGCTTCAGTTTGGTAATCTGTAAAATTATTGCTACTAATCTTTAAACAAATCTATAATGGATTTTGTAAGTAATAAATAAAATACTACATGTAAAACACTAAGCACAGTGCTAGAACCAGAGCAATGTGTTCTTAATTGTTAGCTATTGTTTTTTATAAATGATCTAATTTCTGGATCACCATTAGAACCAGAGAATATAAGAATCAAAAGATATTAAGGCTATGATTGTCAAGGAATTTTCAACTTTTTCCTGTAGGAAGTCCTTGAGAGCTCTCATAGACCCTTATTTTCAAACCTTTTTTTCTTACCAAATTATTGCCCTCATTTTGTATTAAGTGACCAATTTAAAATAAACAGCCTGCACAATAAAATTACAATTCAACCTGAGATAAACATTAAACTCATATGCTTTATATCAAATGAAGATGGAATGAAAAAGCACTTTCTAGTGAAGGGAAAATAAGTTAAATTAATGGAATGTAATATAAGGTAATGAGCAGAGTTACAAGAGAATAATAAAGTAGGGAAGGGATATAAGAAATTTCAGGGAAGTAGACTGTGAAATGAGATCAGGGAACACCTTGAGGAGATAACACTAGAACCAATTAAGAACTGAGAGGAGCTAGATGTAAAGAGACCCAGGGAAAAACATTCAGGCATCAGGGGGAGCAAAGACAAGGCATTGCTCATACCCTGTTTATTCAATAAACTGAAAGGAGGACAGCATGGATGGAATAAAATGAACAAAACCAGAAGTTTGGAACAGAGACACAATGAAGGCAAGAAAACATAGATCTTGTACATCTTTATAAAGATTTTTTACTTTTACTCTGAAGAGGTGGCAAAGTCATTGGGGTGTTTGGAGCAGAAAAATAACATGATCTAACTGATATTTCACAGGACTACTCTGACTGCCCTGGGGAAAGACTCAAGTGGGATAAGAAAAGAGGCAGGAAGACCATTCAGAAGCTTCTGCAATAATGCAAATGGAGATAATGGTGGTCTAATATAGGGTGAAAACTTTGGAACTGGGAAAAATTGGTCAGGTTCTTTATATATTTGGAAAGTAGAGCCCAGAAGATGTTACTAATCAGAGACAGTGGGAAAGTTAGAGAGGAGTCCAGAACAATATTAAATTACTTTCTTTGACATGAAATAATGCCATTTACTGCAGCAGAAAAGAATAACAGAGGAGCAGATTTAGGAAGGATGGACGATTAAGATTTTTTTCTTAATGATAACAATTAAGCAAAAAATACAGCTTTTAGAAAATAATGATGAAACAGTGTTCCATGTAAACTCAACTTTCTGGAGATACCCAGTTGACAGCATGCAAGAAATGGAGTACCTCAGTAGGCATTTGAATTCATAAGTCTGGAGTTCAGGAAGGAGACATGGTCAGGAGATGTAACTGTAGACATTTCCAGGTAGAAGCGTTTAAAGTCATCAGACTGATTGAGATAACCAGGAACTGATTGTGGATGGAAGAGACAAGTGACCAAAGTGTGGATTGTGGGGACACTCCACAGTTAAAATGTTGGAATTATAACCTTGTGGCACAGGCAGCAAGAGAAACATAAGGAAACCAGGCAAGTATGACAACTTGGAAACTAAGTTAAAAAAACCGATTTTCCAACAAGAAAGAGTGAGAAAGTGTGACTTATGCTGGAGAAAGTTTTAATGAGATGACATATTTGATATATGACATATCATCACATACTAAGAGCTATATTTTTTCCCTAAAAAAATTTTTTAGCCAAACTCGGTGGCTCAGCCTGTAATCCCGCATTTTGGGTGGCCAAGGTGAGTGAATCGCCAGAGCCCGTGGGTTCAAAACCTGCCTGGGCAACTTGGTGAGACTTCATCTCTACAATAAGTCAAAAAAATTAGCCGGGCATGGTAGCATGCACCTGTAGTTCCAGCTACTTGGAAGGCTGAGGTGGAAGGAGCCCAGCAGGCCGAGGCTGCGGTGGCAGGGAGCGGTCACTGCACTCCAGTCTGGGTGACTGAGTGAGAATCCAACTCAAATATATATATATATATTCTTACTAGTAAAATTATAAAAGTAATAAAATACAAACAAATGCATGTTTCTATTGCTAAGTTATTTATGTAGTAAGTATACATAAATAACATTTAAAATTGGTTTTTAAAAATAATTACATATTATTTATTGTAGAATATACATAAAACATAGTAAGTAATGTCTACTCTATAATTCTAATGTTCCATCATTATTCTTTACACATTTTTTCCTAAAACATTATATCTATTATCTTTTTTCAATATGCATTCCTAAATATTTTTGAGGCTTAAATATAATATTATGAAATATGAATTTGCAATGCCACCTTGGTGTTTCAACGTATGAAAGCACTAGAAGAAAAATGATTTCAAATAAAGCAAGCAACAATTAGGCTACAAATGCACACATTTTGCAAAAAAGAAAAATGACAATATGAAGAGGATCAAAGCATAAGAAAAATAGAAATGATGAGTCTATATTTTCTTTAGTTGAACAGTCATTTCTACAGGACAAATATAATTAAGCAATGTAAAATATGTAAGTAATTGTAAATTCTGATTGACTGTTGCAAAATGAAAGTTATTTCTGATGAGCCATTAGGTTGTTGGTCCTAGACTTCTAGGATTATCAGAAATGTGAAATTATTTAGCATACATTCTATTAATTTAGCACAGTGATTCAAACTGAGCTTTCATTTTCTATCCTCCCAGGTGAGATTTCCTACAGCCATGGAGAGGAGCAATTACACAGTGACTGCGTTCATCCTGTTGGGCTTCACCACAGATCAAGGGATGCAGCTGGTCCTATTTGTGGTGTTCCTTGGTTTTTACGCTCTGTCTATTGTAGGAAATAGCACCCTCATTATTTTGATCTGTAATGACTCCCGTCTCCACACACCCATGTATTTTTTCATTGGAAATATTTCTTTTCTGGATCTCTGGTATTCCTCTGTCTACCCTCCAAAGATCCTAGTGACCTGTATCTCTGAAGACAAAAGCATCTCCTTTGCTGGCTGCCTTTGTCAGTTCTTCTTCTCTGCTGGACTAGCCTATAGTGAGTGCTACCTGCTGGCCGCCACGGCTTATGATCGCTATGTGGCCATCCCCAAGCCGCTGCTTTACGCTCAGGCCATGTCAAGGAGATTGTGCATCTGTTTAGTTATATATTCATATACGGGGGGCATTGTCAATGCAATAATATTAACCAGCAACACATTCACAATGAACTTCTGCAATGACAATGTCATTGATGACTTGTTCTGTGATGTCCCACCCTTGGTGAAGTTGGCATGTGCTGTGAAAAAGGGCTACCAGGCTGTGTTGTACTTCCTCCTGGCCTCCAATGTCATCTCCCATACTGTGCTCATTCTCGCCTCCTACCTCTTTATCATTGCCACCATCTTGAGGATCCGCTCCACCCAGGGCAGCCTCAGACCCTTCTCCACATGCTCCTCCCACTTGATCTCTGTTACCTTGTACTATGGCTCTGTACTCTACATCTATTCTCGCCCAAGTTCCAGCTACCCCCTTAAGAGGGACAAAATGTTGTTCACCTTTTATACTGTGTTGATTCCCATGTTGAACCCCATGATCTACAGTCTGAGGAATAAAGATATAAAAGAGGCTCTGAGAAAAATCAAGTTAGCACAATCTGAAGTCAAAATTGGCATACAGTTCTCAAATCAATGCTAAGTCATAACTAAGTGCTTCAGTGGAAGGTTGGGGAACTGGAATTTACACAGTGGAATATTACACAGCCATACAGGACAAAATTATGGACTTTGCAGCAACTTGGACAGATTTAGAGTCTATAATACTCAGTGATCTATCACAGAAGCAAAGAACTGAGTACCACATATTCTCACTCATAAGTGAACCGTGAACTTTTATCATAATACTATGACAGGAATTGGAAGTAGTGGGAAACTGCAGGGGATGAGGGGATACATAGTATCATTAAGGGTATCTGATCTCCAACCAGGTGTATTGGGAACCAAAGGGAGGCTCAAACTTTACCTGTACAATGACCACTTGTATACCTAATCCTGAATTGTACCCCACGTCTTTAAAATAAAATAAAACAAAACAGTGTTTCTCAATTAAGCAGACTTCAACAACAAAAATTTATTTCTTTATATCAGTTTTTTTGTTTGTTTTCATAGAGTATGATACTGTAGAATTATAGATTCAATTCACTATTTACATGGCTTATAAAATCAGTGTCTTGGATTAATGTAAAGTGAAAGAGTATTTAATAGTTCTGGTATCCCAAAGCATTAAAGTTCACTTTATTTCACTCCCCTAATACTGACCCAATGATTTTTCCATTGTAATGTGTATTATGGGGATGTACAGAAAACATAATATAGATAATTGACATTAGGGGAATACACATCACATCCTTCTACTCAAGTACTCACAGAGCTTTCTTGGTGATAGGATAATATTATTAATATTATTTTGATGGAAAAGGAGAGGCAGTGATGTCTTAGCAAGTAAATGCAAATGAGTGGTAAGAAAAGACATGAAAGCTAATGCAAATGGAATGACATTTATCCTTTTTATAATTTTAAATGTAAATGTGTTCATTCCAGAAATTGCTATAATCTTTCAGTAACAAATTTCTGAACTACAGTCTCATTTGTAAAATGTAACTAATAATTCTTAACTTCTAGTCATGTGAAGGCTATTAAATAAAATATCAACTAAACCTGCCATATTCTGAATGTTGAACTGTAAGGTTTTTTTTGTTGTTGTTTTTCATAATTAAATCTTCTAGTGGAAAAATACAAGCACTGGATCTAATATGTTATTCCATCCATCTGAACTCATGGCTGGACTCTCTTTAATAGTGGCAGGGGGCATTCCCACAAGTGACTGTACCAAACCATCCTCAGATGGAACCTGTTTGGATTCTAAGAAAGAAGCACTAAATGCCAGGGTGATCAGTCAAAAGCATTCACTAGCAGAACTTACATACAGAAGAAGCTACCACCCATCCTTGCAAAAAAATAACAGGACAAGAGATATCCTACCTAGATATGTTCACCATGAAGGAGTTGGGTAATACAGTTTATATGAGGATTTAAGGAGGGCTCAATGCCAGGGATTGATCCTATGTCTTTAGCAACATGCTTAACTATTCAGAGTGTTGGGCATCAGCCTAAGCAAGTATATCAGTGTCTGGGACTGTTCAAGGCTCGGGATGAGTTCAAGCCAGAGAAAAACATGCAACTTGTGTCTTTCAGTCAGGAGAAATGAAAAAGCAAAGGGAACTAAGGGACCCTATGTACAGGTATTTTGCTGTTTTGTTCTTGTTGTTAATTTATTTCATTTTGTGTGATGTTTTATTTTTCCTGTGTTGGCAGACACATTCTTGTTTGAACTAAGGGAGAGCACTGTGGAATACTCACTCCTTGTAAGAGAGAATACTCTTTTAAGATGATATGGAATTCTAAAGACACATATTTCTTTATAAACTTAGAAACCATTTTGTCATTGTTGTTCTTTGTAACTTAAATATTATATTAATGTCAAAAACACAGGGCATATAAACATATTTTCTATATGCTAAATTAGAACTTTGTGAATAAATTTAGAGGAAATGCTTTACTAAAAATAATTATTTGTAAAGCCTTGCACAAATTTCCAAAATTTTCACCATTTCAAATCTTCTCAATCAGTAAAGATTGTTTACCAAGCTTCAAAGTATAACCATGAAACCACACCATCTCTTTTCCCCCAAAACCTCCCAAAGACAACCAACAGAATAAATTTCATGAAATAAACATGCAAAGAGGCAAAATGTCATATTGCAGAACATCAGACAATTCAATACCTGGATAGTTTATCTCACAACAAAGTAATAATAATAACAATTGAACAGTCATCTGCTCAATATTTCACTGTTTTAACTATAACTTTTTGAATGTAATTGAAATACAGAAAGGTATACAAACACAATTATAAACCAGTAATTTGGAAATTTGACAAACAACATTCAGCAAAGAAGACAGCTTTCATGTTTGTGGCCATATGGTCTGTGTTGCTTTTCTGAAAGCCTCTTTGACATCTTTAATTCTCAGGCTATAGATGACAGGATCGAGCAGTGGGTTGTCCACAGTGTAGAAGAGGGCAGCCACTTTGTCTCTCTCCAGGGAGTAGGTGAAACTAGGCCTTGAATACATAAAGAGCAAAGTTCCATAGAAGAGCATAATGGAGATGAGGTGAGAAGCACAGGTGGAGAATGCCTCGTGCCTTCCGGAAGCTGAGCGAATCCTCAGGATTGCCAGGAGGATGTTGAAATAGGAAATCAGGATGACCAGGATGCTGGAGACGACTGTGAAACCCACCACACCAAGGAGGACTTTTTCATAGACCTTCGTGTCTGTACAAGACATTTTTACCAGTGGTGGTGCATCACAGAAGAAGTGGTCAATGACATTTTTACTGAAGAAATGCAGACAAAATGTGCTGGCAATATGGGCTGTCATTCACAACCCCTCCTATGTATGAGCCAGCAACATGCCCAGTGCAGAGAGAAGTGGACATGATACCAGAATAAAGTAACAGGTTACAGATTGCCACATGGCAGTCATAAGCCATGGCTGCGAGGAGATAGCACTCAGTGTAGGCTATAACACAAGAAAAGAACAACTGAACCCAACATCTAGCCAAGGAAATGCACTTATCTTCTGACACACAACTGGCCAGGATTTTGGGGGTATACACAGAAGTATGTCAGAAATCCAAAAAAGATAGATTGCCAATGAAAAAGTACATAGGTATATGCAAGTGGGAATCCATTCGGATTAAGATAGCAAGTGTCATGTGTCCAGACAAGGTTACCAAATAGAGAGAAATATTCCAAATAGGATCAGCTGCCACAGAGTGTCTGCTGAGAAACCCACCAAGATGAATTCAGTAAGGATGGTGCGATTTCCCAATTCCATGTCCACAGAAAAGAAAGCCTGATTATGATGATGAGGGAAAAACACCACTACATGATTTTTCTATTGAAATAAATTAACAAGGTAATGGTTAACAAGTCCACAATACTAACAAGCTTGTGGACTTTTATCGTTATTATCTGGAATTATAGAACTTCAGTCTGTTACTTGAAGAGATTGATGGAATTAGAATTAAAAATGATGAGAAAATTAGGAATTTCACTTATTTCCTGTTTAATGCAGGATAAATCTCCTATTCTCATAAAACATGAGAAAAATAAAGTTCATAAATATGATAACCTTATGGCAGATTGTCTAAACTATACATAAAAAGTCTCCCATTCAGTATTTGGTACATGGCGGGTGCCACCAATATTTTAGTAACCTCTCATAAGTTAATAATTTATGTATCAGGCATTGTGATGGTAAATATAATACCAGAAGACCATACTGCTCCTGCTGTTATCTTTACAAGTAGAACTTGTTGACCATGTGCCAATTAACTGCTGTTATCTTTACAAGTAGAACTTGTTGACCATGTGCCCACACTTAACTCATTTAATTCTCAGCACAGCTTTATAAGGTAGGAGGCATTTACATGATCTTTGTGTTATAGTTGGTGAAATTGAAGCACAGACAGTTCGAGTAATATGCCAAGGTCACAGAGCAGGTGGGTATCAGTGCTGGTATTTAAACTCAGAATTTTCTCAGCTAAGAGTAAATGTTCTCAGTGGTTAAGCCATTTGCCTCTTGTATAGACGAATAGTTGTTTTCTCTTATGTTCTCTTAGATAAGGCAATAGTATAGCTTTTTACAATCTGAAAAACCTTTCACAACCTCTAATTTTGTTTTTAATGTTAAGAGTGCTTAATTTTCCACTTTCCTCTAGTTAAGATTTAAATGCCTAGTTCACCCAATTTTTGATAGCAATACATGGAGAAACAATGAATTCCTTTAATTTTATATCTTGAAGTGCCAAAACTCTTAGAGAGAAGTTAAAAAGACATATCTAATTAAAAACACCACCGGTGTGGGCAACTTGGTGAGACCTCGTGTCTACAATAAATAAAAAAAAATAGCCAGTCATGGTAGCATGTGCCCATAGTTCCAGCTACTTGGAAGGCCAAGGCAGAAGGATCACCTGAGCCCAGCAGGTCAAGGTTGCAGTGGCCATGAGCCTGCACTGAACTCTAGCCTGGGCAACAGAGTGAGACTCTGACTCAAAAAAAAAAATTACCGAAAGAGTATCCAGCTGACATTACTTCCAGCTATTATGGTAGAAGGAGAAAACTGAAATTAAGAGAATATATTGATATATATCAGTGTTTAGAACACTCACCCATAGTGGCAGGGTGACTATGGTTAATGCCAATATAGTGTGTATTTCAAAATAGCTAGAAAAGAATATTTGAAATGTTTCCAAAACAAAAAAAAATAAATATTTTCAAGATGATGGATATCCCAAATATCCTGATTTGATCATTACACATTGTATGCATATATTAAAATATTTAAAAATTTCATAAATATGTACATTTATTATGTATCAAATAATTACATTAATCTTTAAGCAAAACTGGATGGAGACAGGGTTATAACTAGAATGCAAACTCAAGACCTCTACCTCTCAGTCTATCTATCACTCCTTTTTGGGAAGCAAAATATGTATGCCTTACTGTTACTTCAAATGATGCTCAGTAAGCACATTATTTGATTGAAGACACTACAGAAAAAAGCTTGAGCTTGAAAACTTAGAGACCATTCTACTTCTCTGCTAGTATATCATGCATCTCTTTCATTTGTGCACAGAGTACAGATGCTTTAGGGCTACATCTGAGGTTCCATAAACCGGCTTTCAGTTACCTTTATAACCCCCTCTTCCATCACTTTTTCATCTTTTAGGCTTTCATCCAAATTAGGTTACTCATATGATCAATTTCCCCATAACAATCTCATGTTTCCTAGGAGCCTCACATAATTCTGTGCTACCATATACTTGCAAGCTATAATTTTTGCTCTGAATCATCTTGTTTGAGTAGAATTATCTTGGCAGAAATTTATGGTTATTATATTGATAATGTATAAAATGTTAGGTTATAACCACCATCTCAATAATTATTATGAACTTTCTCTGCTACTTTGTCACCAGTCTATACAAGGAAACATCTGGGAAAGATCATTTTTAATACAATATAATTTGAGAAAAATTTGATTTACAATAATTCTTCTTCTGACTCTAAAATGGCAAGTAATTGATACAGTAAATTTTCTAAGCTACTACTGAAAGTCTTCTCAGAAGATAAGCTAATTTATACAGACAGAGTTTGGAATAAGGAGAGGAGAGAGCAATCCTGTTATAAGAAAATTATGTATCAGAATTTTCACATGGGATAGAGAACGGTGAGGCAAAGAAACTGAGAGTGATTAAATAAAGATGGGTGGAGAGAGATGCTTTGGATGAGACAAAAGATGCATCACATCACAAAAATTTTTGAAAGACATATTAAAGACTTTATCCTTTGAACCAGTAGAAAATGATGTTATTGCCATTATAAGAAAGAAACATGATCAGATTGGCCTATTTAAAGCATACTTTGGCTAAAGGTCTAAAACTGAGTTAAAAGATACACTCTTTGCTGGAAATCCTTGGAATTCCTCTTTCATCTGTAGATGCCAATTTTCTGATAAAGGCCAAAATGGGAGACCTTAAAAATTCTAGGAAAAAAATTGCTAGGTATTGTATAAACTGGAATCTTATCCTGGCAGAGATGATTCAGAGACTATCAGTTTCAACTTGCCTGCTAAATGGATATTTCTATTTAAATAATTTTTTTTCTAAAATGCAGTTAAAGTCCTAAAGCAGATCTTTCCAAAAAATGAGTTGGAATTGACCCATCACTATTCCCATCACTATTACACAAGAAACTAAAAAATCTTGGAAAATGTGTATAAATAAGCACGAAGAAAGCTTACAAATATTCCATTAAAAGTATCATTATAGTCAATATTCTGACTTTGGTGTGCATTATCATTTTATGACAAATTCAAAACATGTTTGTACCGAAGTCCTTATGGTTAAAATAGAAAGAGGGAAACAAAACTAAACCACAGACCAATGAACTATTTTGTATGGTGAAAAAAATAATCACCATTCTTTGCTGATTTCAAGAGTGGATTCTATTTTTTCCACCCCTTGAGACTAGAATGGCTTGGAGGTTTGCTTTGAGCAATAGGTTGCAGAATAGGCAATCTCATGTGAATTCTAAGCCTGAATTTTAAGAGACTTTTCGTGTTTCTCTTCTCACTTTTGGAAACCTGCTACCACCAAGTGAATAAGCATAGGTTTGTTTTCTGGATACTGAGACATCTGGCTGTGCTCTGTCACCCTAGCTGATTGCAAGCTTGCTCCCAGACATGTGGGTGGGAACATTCTAAGTGATCCAACCACATGGACCTAAGAGGTAGTCATAGCATATGAGTGAGCCCTCCTGAGAGCAGACACGCAGAATTGTACAATGGAAATGGAACCTGAGTTCAAAACTTGATTCCCTCACTTGGTAACTGTACTTTTGGAAAAAGTATCTTAACAATTTCTGAACCCACATGTATTCACCTCCATAAGAATAAGAAAACATCAACGTTATGGATGTAAAATGCACAACCCACTGTCTAAGCAGAAAATGTACCAACAAAATACTGTATTTACTCTGAGAGGAAAAAATACAGATTTATTTATCAATTCTAAGAATATGAAAAATTTAAAAAGGTCAAGTGTCTACAAATAACCAATTTAAACCAGAATGGTGATATCATTAAGAACATTGTTAAAGTACCGTTTAACATTTTTGTCAATTTCTGCCACGTAATTTGGCAAAGGAGTTACCAGTTTAGGATTGGGAAGTCCTGTAATTGGTGCATATTTCTGACACTAATCACTTGTGTGAATTAGGAGAGTAACCTCTCTTCTCAGGTACACAATTCACCAATATGAAAAATTTGATTGATCCCTTTCCCAGCACCAACCTGCTATGATACGAACTTGTTAACATCTTATAGAGACTATCATAAAGCAACAGATAACCTCACTTGTTGCAATACAGTGTGGCAGAACAGATTATCAATTCTCCTGTACACAAATATATGTGGATACCTGGGATAATGTCACCATTTTCATTGCAGTGAAGAATCAAATATACTGAAGACAACTGAATTCTTCTTTCAACTCAGGATTTGCATTCTCATTCTTGCATCTCTTAAAACACAATTCTATGAGCTTGTGCACAGAATTTATTTATGAATTCCTGCAGGGGTCCTGCCCCTGGAGAGATTGGGGGTCTCTGGCAGTGTGAGAGCATCGGCGATTTGACAGGAAGGAAAGAAATTAGAAAGAAAAAAGAAACTGGACAACTGTTCAAAGATTGAGCTGAAGCCATTTATTGGTTGTAACAACGGATCTTTTATCCCCAAATTCTGCACAGTCAGACTCACATCTTTCACGTGAACACAAAGCCAGGTGGATGAGGGGCGTCCCCCACCCACTAGATGTTCTTTCAGGCATGAGGAAGGACAAACCCAAAATTGCTTCTCTGTTCCCTATGCTTGGTTAATGTTCCTTAAAAGCAACATAACAATCTTTCCTAATACCACAATGTTTCTAATAATCAATAACCTTCAAATCCCTTACATACACAATACCTTATGTGATGACTAACTTATCCTAATGACTTTCTTATTCTATGCTAATTAGCACAAACCCTAACTTACACAATTGCTATGGCAACTCTTAACAAATATAGCTTAAACCGGTTCCTAAAGAATGTGGCCCAGTCCAAAGATCATGCTGGGCTCTCCAGAATGTGGTCCAGTCCAAAGTTCACAGTGG
>CAUYQG010266714.1:0-11203 GCA_963574415.1 Tarsius wallacei
GAGCCCGCGGGTTCGAGACCCGCCTGGGCATCTTGGCGAGACCTCATCTCTACAATAAATCAAAAAATTAGCCGGGTGTGGTAACGCGTGCCTGTAGTTCCAGCTACTTGGAAGGCTGAGGCGGAAGGATCGCCGGAGCCCAGCAGGTCGAGGCTGCGGTGGCCGGGAGCGGCCACTGCACTCTAGTCTGGGCGACAGAGTGAGACTCCAACACACAAAAAAATTATATATATATATATATATATATATATATATATGGTACATATACACAATGGACTATCATGCAGCCATAAAGAAGGACAAACATATAGACTTTGCAGCAACTTGGATGAATTTAGAGTCGATCATACTCAGTGATCTATCACAGAAACAAAGAACAGAGTACCATATGTTCTCACTCATAAGCAGATCTTGAACAATTATAATACTATAAGAAAGGGATTGTCAATAGTGGGAAACTGTCTGGGGAGGGGGTTGGGACTGGCAGTTGAGGGAAACTGCTAGGGGAGGGAGGGGCACACCTTATCAACAAGGGTACCTGCATAATCAACATTTGTATACCTAGCCTAAATTGTACCCCACACCTTTATAATTAAAAAAAAAAGAACTGGCTTTGTCAAACTTTGTAATCTATGTAAACAATATGCCCTCTGTTTCATCTAAAAAAAGGAATTATGTCCTTTGTTGGCTTCCAGGGACCCTTCCTATGTTTTCCTCTCAAATGGGAAATAAGGAAGAAAAAACATTTGGACCTCTAAAGGAAAAGAAAAACCTTGGAATCCACTCTCCTATATCCCTTTCCCCCATAACCCCCCAAAAAACAAATCTGGAAGGACAGTGGGAGATGCAAATCTATCAAAAACTCAAAAATTAAAATCTCAAGCCCCAAAACCCTGAATCCTAATTTGAAAAGAAAAGTGGAACAATGCAAAAGTAATATTAAAAAATTCCCTTTTTCCCTGGAGGTTCATTCAAATAAAAATTCAGAATTGTTCCTGTTAAGGAAGGTTCCCTTGGGACAGGGAAAAATTGGCTTTGTTAATGTCCCACTCACTAGTACTGAAGTAAGAAATTTCAAAAAGAAATAAAATCATTATTAGGTAATTCTTTAGAATTAGTCAATCAGGTTAATCAGTTTCTCAGACCTAATATATATACCTGGGTAAAACTGATGTCTATTATAAACATTCTATTCACTAGTGAAGAAAGGAAAATGATTCAAAGGGCTGCTATGTCTATCTGGGAACAGGAACATCTTCCAGGCACAGGAGTACAACCAGCTGAACAAAAATATCTAAACATAAACCCCAAATGGGATAATAATAACCCAGGAGATAGAGTTAAAATGCAAAATTTAAGGGAATTAATCATTAAAGGGATGAGAAAATCAGCCTTGAGATCCCAAAATGTCTCAAAGGCTTTTAAAATCCAGCAAGAGAAGAAGAAAACTCCAAAGGCCTTTTTGCAAGGACTTAAAAATCAAATAAAAAAGTATTAAGGTTTAAACCCAAAAAACCTTGTAGATCAGGGCCTTCTAAAAGTTAATTTTGTTGCCAAAGTTGGCCAAACGTTGCAAAAGCTAAAGAAATAGAATAAAAAAGCCAATTAAAGAATTGTTTAGTAACTTGGTGAGACCTCATCTCTACAATAAATCAAAAAATTAGCCAGGTGTGGTAGTGCCCGCCTGTAATTCCGGCTACTTGGAAGGCTGAGGCAGAAGGATCGCCGGAGGCCAGCAGGTGGAGGCTGCGGTGGCCCGGAGCACCACTGCACTCCCGTCTGCGTGACGAAGTGAGACTCCAACCCAAAGAAAAAAAAAAAAAAAAAAATCCGGGCTCGGTGGCTCAGCCTGTAATCCCACGCCTTGGGAGGCTAAGGTGAGTGGATTGCCTGAGCCCGCGGGTTCGAGACCCGCCTGGGCAACTTGGCTAGACCTCATCTCTACAATAAATCAAAAAAATTAGCCGGGCGTGGTAGCGTGCACCTGTAGTTCCGGCTACTTGGAAGGCTGAGGCGGAAGGATCGTCAGAGCCCAGCAGGTCGAGGCTGCGGTGGCCGGGAGCAGCCACTGCATTCCAGTCTGAGCGACAGAGTGAGGCTCCAACTCAAAAAAATAAAAATAAAAAAGCACAAAAAGTGTTTGCTAAGAAATGAGAAAAAGCTAAAATCATGGTAAGTACTGTAAAAAAGGCAGTCAGGAAAAAAAAAAAGAGACCCTCCCACCCTGGGCAAAACCTGGATATCAAAAGGAACAGGCCAAGTGTGGTGGCTCAAGCCTGTAATCCCAGCACTTTGGGAGGCCGTGGCAAGAGGATTGCCTGAGCTCAGGGGTTTGAGATCAGCCTGGGCAACTTGGTGAGACCTCGTCTCTACAATATATAAAAAAAATTAAGCTGGGAGTGGTACTGCATGACTGTAGATCCGGCTACTTGGAAGGCTGAGGTGGAAGGATTGCCTGAGCCCAGCGGGTCGACGCTGGGGTGGCTGTGACTGTGACACTGCACTCCAGCCTGGGTGACAGAGTGAGACTCCGACTCAAAAAAAAAAAGGAACAAACTAAAAAAGGTTTAATCCAAAGGAACTATGAAAAGGGAATTTTAATCAAAAGGAAGCTGAATGCTATCACTGTAAAAAACCAGGACATTTTAAGAGAAATTGTCCTAAGTTAAAAAAGGAAGAAGAAATAGTCTCCTTTATGGCACCAAATTCAAAATAGGAAGGTCAGGGGTTTCCCTTTATCAAACGCCACTAGAACCCTTGATAAATCTGAAGGTGAGGCCTAATGAAGAGAACACTATCTTCCTCTTTAATACTGGGGCAACTCACTCTTCCCTAATCTTCTAACCACCAAATTTAGATTTTTACCAAAAAAGCTTCAGTCTCTGGAGTAAAAAGAAAAGAATTTCATGTTCCCATATTTGAACTCATATTACAAAAACTGAAATGGAAACAATGACAGGGTCATTTTTATTTGTCCCAAAAGCAGAAATAAATCTCCTAGGCAAAAACCTAATTGTCCAAATAGGCCTTAATGTAGGAATAAAACAAAGTCAACTTAAGGTCCGAATGGCATATCAAAGAAAAAAAAATTTGCCCTAAAATATGGGTAAAAAAAGAAAATAGAGGAGGGCTAAAAACTCCCCCATTCAGATTTCTTTAGAGCAACCAAACGAAATTGTCTGTAAAAAACAGTATCCTGGCCGGGCTGGGTGGCTCAGCCTGTAATCCCAGTACTTTGGGAGGTCGAGGTGAGTGGATTGCCTGAGCCCACAGGTTCTAGACCCGCCCAGGCAACTTGGCGAGACCTCATCTCTACAATAAATAAAAAATTAGCCGGGCATGATAGCGTGCACCTGTAGTTCCAGCTACTTGGAAGGCTGAGGTGGAAGGATCGCTGGAGCCCAGCGGGTCGAGGCTGCGGTGGCCGGGAACGTGCCACTGCACTCCAGTCTGGGTGACAGAGTGAGACTCCAACTCAAAAACAAGAGAAAAAAACAGTATCCTATTTCTATGAAAGGTAAAAGGTCTTTCTAGGGATGGGCTTTTGGAACCTTGCATGTCACCATACAATACCCCAATACTTCCTTTTAAAAGCCCAGTGAATCCCTACAGGTTACTGCAGAACTTAAGGGCAATAAACCAAATAGTTCAAACACAACATTCTGTGGTTCCAAACCCCTATACCCTCCTTAGTAAAATCCCTTATAAACATAAATGGTTTAATGTGGTAAACCCCCAAAAATGCTTTGTGGGCCTGCCCATTGGCTCCAGAAAGTAGAAATCTCTTTGCTTTTAAATGAAAAAATCCTACCAATGGAAAAAAACAACAGTATCACTGAACTGTGTTACCATAGGGCTTTACTAAATCTCCTAATTTATTCAGCCAAATTTTAGAAACTGTATTAAAGGGGTTTCTGCCTTTGCCTAACACTACCTTTTACAATATGTAAATAATCTCCTAATCTCATGAACAAGCCCAGTTCTCTAAAACAACTATAAATTTACTTAATTTCTTAGAACAGCAAGGACTAAGAGTTTCTAAAAGTAAACTACAATTTGTAGAACAAAAAGCTCAATATCTTAAACATTTAGTCAGAGCTAACAAAGAACCTGGAAAGAATAACATAAATAATTATCCTAAGCCCAAAACAAAAGGGAAACTTAAAAAATTCCTATGTCTAATAGGTTATTGCAAGCTATGAATTGATTCATATGTAACCAAAACTAAGAGCTTAAATTCAAAACTATTGGAGAAAGCACCAAACTCCCTCCAATGAACTAAAAAAAACCACACAAAGTTTAAAAATTTTAAACAATGTCTAATTATAGCCTCTGTCCTTTCTCTCTCTCTTCTTTCAAAAAACCTTTCCATTTGTTTATAACAATCAATCAAGAAACTGCCATCAGGGTACTTACCCAGAATTGGGGTAGAAAAAAAGCAACCAATAGCCTTCATATCCAAACTATTAAATCCTGTGTCCAGGGATGGCCAGAGTGTGTTCAGGCCATTGCAACTAAAAGTTGGAAGTTAACCTTCGAAGAAACCCTTCTGGTTAGTACCCCTCATCAAGTCCGGGCCATCCTGAATCAAAGGGTCAGTCATTGGTTAACTAACACCAAAATATGAAAATATAAAGCAATACTATTAGAAAAAAATAACCTAGTATTAACTACAGAATCTTTTTTTTTTTTTTTGAGTTGGAGTGTCACTCTGTCGCCCAGGCTGGATGGAGTGCAGTGGCACACTCACAGCTACCCTAGCGTCCAACTGCTGGGCTCCAGTGATCCTTCTGCCTCAGCCTTCCAAGTAGCGGAACTACAGGCACGTGCTAACATGCCTGGCTAATTTTTTATTCTAATGTAGGACGAGGTCTCACCAAGTTGCCCAGACTGGTCTCGAACCCACAAGTTTAGGCAATCCACTGGCCTCGGCCTCCCAAAGTGCTGGGATTACAGGCTGAGCCACCGAGCCCGGCCAACTACAAATTCTTATATAAATTTAGCAAGTTTCCTAAAAGCCAGGGAAAAAGAAAAACCAGAAAACACTGAATCATAACTGCCTAAATATTATTGAATACCAGACTAAAACCAAATTAAATCTAAGAAAACAGCCACTCTGTGCCGGCATTAGGTTATTCATAAATAGTTCCTCCAGAGTAACTGAAGACAAAAGACATAATGAATATTCAGTTATTAACGCAAATAATCTGTTTATAAGAAAGAAAGGCTACCTAACTTGTGCACAACCTTGTGAATTTTATGATCTTAATCAAGCAAAAAGATACAGATAAGAGCCGGGCTCGATGGCTCAGCCTGTAATCCTGCGCCTTGGGAGGCTGAGGTGAGTGGATTGCCTGAGCCCGTGGGTTCGAGACCCACCTGGGCAACTTGGCGAGACCTCATCTCGACAATAAATCAAAAAATTAGCCAGGCGTGGTAGCGCGCGTCTGTACTTCCAGCTACTTGGAAGGCTGAGGCGGAAGGATCGCCGGAGCCCAGCGGATAGAGGCTGCGGTGGCCGGGAGCGGCCACTGCACTCCAGTCTGGGCGACGGAGTGAGACTCCAACTCAAAAAAAAAAAAAAGATACAGATAAGATGTCAGGCTCGGTGGTTCAGCCTGTAGTTCCACACTTTGGGAGGCTGAGGTGAGTGGATTGCCTGAGCCCGCGCATTTGAGACCCACCTGGGCAACTTGGCCAGACCTCATCTCTACAATAAATCAAAAAATAGCTGGGCGTGGTAGGGCGCGCCTGTAGTTCCAGCTACTGGAAGGCTGAGGCGGAAGGATCGCTGGAGCCCAGCGGGTCGAGGCTGTGGTGGCCGGGAGCGGCCACTGCACTCCCGTCTGGGCGACAGAGTGAGACTCCAACTCAAAAAAAAAAAAAAAAGGAATTCGTCCACAGGGAACTAATTAAACAAATTTCAAAAACTTACTACTCCCTACTGAAATAGCTGTAACACATGTCATCAACAAGAAAGTTACTTTGAGGCAGTTGGTAATAGGCTGGCTAATAAAATAGCCAAAGAAGCTGCCTTAAAAAACAAAATTAAGCTTCTAAACCTTACCCCTAACTTGCCTGTAATCACTGTAAAACCACATTTTACTGAAAAGTAAAAAAATAAAAATTAAAAAGGTAGAAGCTGTTCCAAACAAGAAAGGGAGGTAAATCCTCCCCAATGAAAAAAAAATGGTTAACAAACCAATTGTTAGGAAACTAATAACTATATTATGTAAGGGAAGCCACTGGGAAGCTCAAGCAATTGTAACGCACTCTTAAAAACCTATGGATGTGTAAGTATTTATACTATTGCTAAACAAATCTGTAAAGAATGTAAATAATAAGAATGTCAGAAAGTAAATAATAAGCAAAAACAGTGTCATTAAAAGGAGAAAACCTCCTGGATTAAAATCCTTCCAAAGTATACAAATTAATTTCACTAAAATGCCCAAGGTTGGAAAACTTAAGTACCTATTAATTGTTAATCATTTTACCAGGTGGCTGAAGGCATACCCAACAACAACAGCTACAACAGAGTCTGTAAAAAAAAAAACTTTTGGAACAGGTAATCCCTAGATTTGGTCTAATAAAAAACATTAATTCGAATAATGGAAGCCGTTTTACCTCAAAGGTATTACAAGGCATTACAACAGCACTCCAAATGCAAAAGAACCTTCATACGCCCTGGCATCTATCATCCCAGGACAGATAAAGCAAATAAACCAAACTCTAAAAACCTATATAACTAAACTAATGTTAAAAATAAAGCTGTCCTGGTTCAAGTGTCTTCCTATAGCTCTCCTCCAAATTAAAACTGTCTCTCAAGGGGATTTGGGTTTGTCACCCTATAAAGTTTTATAGGGGTTGACCTATCTAGGTAAAGCAATGGAATTACCAACCCTCAAGACCAAAAAACAATTTTTAAGGGAATATATTTCCGCTATCTCCTCTACCCCATCTTCCCTTAAATTAAAAAAGCTTCCTGCTCAAACTCCTCCTTTAAGTTCACAGTTCATCATTTTCAGCCTGGTGACTGAGTGTTAATCAAGACTTGAAAAAAAACAAGCTCCAACCAAACTGGGAAAAACCATACCAAGTGCTCCTGACTACTAAGACAGCAGTCCAAACAGCAGAAAAAGAGTAAACACATCATACCCAAGTCAAAAAAATCAGTAACAGGAACCGTGGTTAAAAAAGAAAAAAAGGCAAAATCGGTAGGAAGTCTCTCAAATAAAACCTCTAAAAATAAAAATTAAAAAAGCTAATTTAAAATGTAGTCTCCATAAATGTTCCTAATGCTCTCCTTATAACCCTACCTATAGTAACTGCTTCTATTGTCCTATCTATGTTTCATTAAACATTTGTCAAAAACCTCTTAGTTCTAAACACCCATGAAATTGTTTCCTCCCTTAAAAACCACCAAAATGTCTAATTACTTACAAACCTTTATATTATTATTGTAACATTATAAGCCATCAATATACAAACAACCAAAGGTAAGCATTATCCCTTTCACACTAACTTAATAATCAATGTAACTAACACCTCATCACCTCAAACTATAAAATTTAATGCATGCCAAATTTTACCTTGTGAAAACCTAGAAAACCAAAAACAGTTATCTCAGACAAACAAATATCTTTGTCCTGAGCCAAATATAGGTGAGGAGAATTTAAATTTTAAAAACGTTAAGAAATCTCCCCGAACCCAAAGAAGTCCTGTCCCAGTTAGGATAATGTATGGTAAACTACCCAAATTTAAGGTTAAATGGCAACCCCCTGAAAAACAATAAAGCCCCTACAGCCCTTAAAACCCAAAATACATTTATCTAAGGAAATTCCACCGGCAGCCTGTAAAAATTTAGAATGTAATTCCATACTTCTGACTAATCCTATACTTCTGATTAATAATCCTACTACTTTAAATCAAAAGCCTGAGGTGGCACCTCAAGTTTATGGATTAAAAGCCAACGTTTCAGAACAAGACCCTCGAAAACAATTAACCCTTCTTTTAGTCAAAACAGTAGCTGTAGATACAATAAAACCAACTCCGAAACCCAATAATTATTACAACCTCCCTAGCAATAATACCCAAAAGATAACCATAGTTAAAATTAAAATTTTAAAGCTGACTACTCAAAACTGGTTATAAGGAAGTAAATGCCTGCATAAAAAGGATAAAATTTACAGTATCTACTCTAAATAAAAATAATTGCTATGCATGCACCTCAAGACAGTTGCAGGTGCAAGTGGTTCCATTCCCTATTGGCTGGAATACAAACCCCATAGAAATAAATTGTATGTTACCCCTGTACCAAAACAAAAATGCATGGGGAAATAAGACGTGCAAAAGCCTGTCCTTGCTTCACCCTGCCTTGCAAAAGCCAAATTCAAAGGTAATCCCTTACTTTTCTACGAATAAGTTAAAATCACTCCTATGTCTCTTCAGACAGGGGGAAGGGTTCACTACTCCCATAGGGCAACTGAAAACTTATACCCATGTCCTGGATGTCTCAGAGGTACACGAGGGCAATGACTCTAATCTTCATTCAGAATCTATTTATTAACGAATGTTCCTCAAGCAAATGTTTGGTGGTACTGCAGAGAAAAAAACCTTAAAAACCTGTTACTACCCAAATAGGCAGGAACCTGTCCTTTGTTCGTTCGATCAGTAGTCCCATTCACCCTGGCTTTTTGCTCCAACCTAAAAGTTCATCCTCAAAACAAAAGCAAAAAGTCATTGCAAGAATCATTTAATCCCAATATATATATCAATGCCATAGGAGTCCCCGGAGAAGTCCCCAATGAATTTAAAGCTAGAAACCAAATAGCTGTAGAATTTAAGTCTATGCTCTTCTGGTGGTCAACTGTTGATAAAAATGTAAATTGAATTAACACATTTACTATAACCAACAAAGACCTATTAATTATACTAGAAATGCTGTCAGAGGAATTGCAAAATAACTAAATGCCACCAGCCAAATAACTTGGGAAAAAACATATGGTTTTAAATATAATGCTAGCTGAGAAAGGGGAAATCTGTGTTATATTGGTGAAAAAAATGTTGTAATTTTATTCCAAATAACATAGCCCCTGATAAAACTATCACCAAGGTACTACAAGGACTAACTACTCTGGCCAATAAATTGGCCAAAAATTCTGGAATTAACAATCCTTTTACAAATTGGTTAGAAGGCTAGTTTGAAAAATGAAAAGAAATAACAGCCTCAATCTTATCCTCCCTTGTAACTATAGCAGAAATATTAACAGCCATAGGTTGCTAAGCCTTTAATTCTGTGTTAAAGGCTTAGTCCAAAAACTTATAAAACTGCTATTAATAAACAAATGCCCATAGGTTATTACCCTAATAATCTCGTAATAATAAAAACTAAATTAAACTTTGAGGAAAAAGTCAGAAACTATTAAAAAATTTTAAGACAAAATTGAATTATAATAAAAATGAAATCAAAACTACTTAATTAAAAAAGGTGAGAACTGTAAAAAACAAAATGGTGATTCATTTTCAAAACGGCTGTTTGTTACTTTACTACCTGATTCTTCCTTCTTTTCTGCCAGGCTCTCTCTTTTGGCAGACTTTCTTTGATGATCATTGAGACCCAATCAAAATCTAGAAGCATGTATTTTACCTTATTTGTGTAAAAACTGCTTATGTTTTACCTTATTTGTACAAAATTATTCCTTAGGTGACTTCCAGGAAAGTAATGTAACCTCTGAAGTACTCAGCCAATAAGAAACCAGGGGATGGACTTGCACTTTAGGGTATAAATGTGTTGACTGTAACCACCTTGGTGTGCCTGCTTACCTGAGAGGCACCCGTTCTGGTAAGAACAAGACAAAAAGAGCTGCTTCACTCCCCCGGTCTCTGAGATTCCATGTTGTGCTTTGGCAACGAAACTGAGGGGGGTCAATTCCACCTCCTACAGCAGGCCATAATGCCATAAAAAATGTTTTATAATGTACAATGTAAAAATGTATAATGCCATAAAAAATGTTTTATAACTCTAACTGGGAAGTAGCCCAGCCCAGGAATAATATATGATACCACAATAGCATAATAAAGATAAAAGGCTCTGAAGCACATTTCTCTTACTGGTAACATCAGAAGTTATTATTTTTTTCAATTTAAGAAAAAAAGAGAAAGAGAAGTACCAGAGCTTTTTGATAGTTACATTTTTAATAGATTCTGAAGAAGATTAGTGCAGAGACAGAGAAAGGCGTGTGCTTTACCACTCATCAGGAAGGCATGTGCAATCAGATGCCAGAGAGTTTTTTGTTGACAGCAGCTGATTAAAAAAATACGTGGCCTTTTCTGTATCTTTTAAAACCTGACAGTAAATATAAGTGAAATAATAGAGACAGGAACTTCTACATTCAGCCAAGACAGAGTGGGACTGGATTTACCCTCTTATCTGAAACAACTAAACATTTGGATAAGATGTAGGAAAGAGTAGTTCTCAAGACACTGGATATCAGCCTGTAAAGGGCAGTGAGGCATGAAAAATGAAGAACAAATGAGGTGAACTTGTTGACTGCTCCAGTTTCCAGACAGCTAAAGAAAACATAGGAGATGTTAAGTAGACATGGAATTTTAAAAGCCCCAATATGAAATTCTAGAGATAAAACTACAACATTTGAGTGAAAAATATACCGATGGGGCTAACTGCAGGCTAAACATTACAGAAGAAAATATTAGTGAATGTTAAGATACAGCAATAGCAATAAAAACTGTCAAGAAAGAAGTATGAAGAGAGAAAAAAAGAGCAGAGCAGTAGTGAAGTATGGGACTTCACACAGCCTAACATATATGTAATCAGAGTTTCCAGAGAAGAGGGGAGAAAACTGTGGCCACACAACTACCAAATTTGATGAAAATTACATACCCACAGATACAAGACACTCAATGAACCCCAAGCGAAAGAAACATCACTCTGTCATCAAGTCTCAGCTGAAATGTCACCAACTCAGAGAAGCATTCCCTTACCATCAACCTTTAACTATCATTATATACTTGTCTTGGTTTTAAAGTTGTTTACAGCCGGGCTCAGTGGCTCAGCCTGTAATCCCGCACCTTTGGGAGGCTGAGGTGAGTGGATTGCCTGAGCCCGCGGGTTCGAGACCCGCCTGGGCAACTTGGCGAGACCTCATCTCTACAATAAATCAAAAAATCAGCCGGGCATGGTAGC
>CAUYQG010266716.1:0-34036 GCA_963574415.1 Tarsius wallacei
TCTGTCGCCCAGACTGGAGTGCAGTGGCTGCTCCCGGCCACCACAGCCTCGACCTGCTGGGCTCCGGCGATCCTTCCGCCTCAGCCTTCCAAGTAGCTGGAACTACAGGTGTGCGCTACCACTCCTGGCTAATTTTTTGATTTATTGTAGAGATGAGGTCTTGCTTGCCCAGGCGGGTCTCGAACCCGCGGACTCAGGCAATCCACTCACCTCAGCCTCCCAAAGGCGCGGGATTACAGGCTGAGCCACCGAGCCCGGCTAAGAAAGTTCTTATAAAAATTTAATTTCCTTTTGGCAAGCACTTTTGAAAGATCTTTTAACTATAATTCCTCTCCTTATAGTAGAATAATATTCTAAGGTAAAATTGTAGATGAAATGCAGTAGAAAGGTGCTTAACATTTGCTATTCTATCTAGGAAAGGCTACAAACCAGTTATACTTAAGAGTCCAAAAGAGTGCCCGAAGTAGATAATTGAGTGCAAAAGATTTCCTGTCATGTAGATGATTACAACTGACACCGGAATGGGAACACTCCTTAGGCCACAGGCTGTAGCCTACCAATGGCAGGAGGAAAGTAGTATTGCATTGGAATTCATGGACCTGCCCAGGCTCATCTGCATATATTTCCCTGCTTACCAAATACACATTAAATATTTGTATACACAGGGAATAATTGCAGATGCTTCCGATGTAAAGAAAAACAGATTTTTCTCTACCCTCAAATAACTTAGAAACTTTTGTGACCTTTGCTGTACGCTATTTAGAAAAAAGCACATGAGAAGATACCTAAGATTAAAAGAAAATGAGTAGTGTACCAAAAACGTTCTGGAAAGAAAACTAGACCTTATTGAAGCCAGCAATATTTAAGATAATTGGCAGAAAAATAGTTTATAGACATCAAATATATAAAATGGAGCAGGAAAACAGTTCAGCTAGTAGGATTCTCAGCCTCTATACTGCTGACAATATGGAAAATTAATTCTTTGATGTTTTATGTCTCTATACATTTGGGACCAGGGGAAAAGGTTTTTAGATTTAGCAAATAAAGTTAAATACTTTAGCAAATACAAACATATGACACAAGTTAAATTTAAAGTTCAAAATCACAGAGGCCAGCACAAAGACAATGACAACAGAAGTGATAAACACACACATCAATACAGGGTCGCAGCAGTAGCCATAGTGAAAAGTTCAGAATCTGGATATATTATGAAAATACAAGATTTGGCTTTGCTGATAAATTGATGTGTGATATAAAAGAAGGAAAACAATCAACCTAAGCAATCCACAAGATAACTTTAGCTGAGTTTAAGAAGACCTCAGAAGTTTTGGAGTTGAGAATAAGAGGTATTTGCCTTGGTCATACTAAGTTTTAGGCCCTTAGAAGGCATCTAAATGGAGCTGTTCTATAAGCAATTTAAAATGAAGGGAGATTCAAGCAGGAATTATACAATAATAATCCTCAGTGTCAGTGTGTTAATTAGTTTTTAAACCATGAAATTCAGTGAAATTATGAAGAAGTAAGAAAGGCATAATATTTTTTTCTGTTTTGATTTCCCTAGAGAATCAAATTTTAAAATCTGGAGCAAGAAATAAAACCTAAATACTCACTTTATTTTGACTATGAAGTGTGCCCACCAAAAGCTACCATGTATGTCCGTTCAGAAACACACAAAAAATTGGCTGTACTTATATTAGTACTATTCTGTATTATAATATTTGCTTCAGAGAATGATAAAGCTAACCTGTGTGATTATGCCAAAGATGAAAAGTGTGTTCACAGAAATCACTGCAACTGATATTTGAAAACTTGATTTCTTTAGCCCAAATCCATAATAGCCACTTCTACTGTTAAAAATCAAATCTCGGTGGATCTTTTACATTTTTGCACATCTTTTGAATGGACTTTCTTTTGGACTGTCTTTCTGGGTATGATTGTGTAGCAAATAGTCTGGAAATTCAGGTTAGTGTTTCCCTCCTGAGCAAAGGCCAGGCATGCTTTCCCGCCCATTTTAGTGGTTTCATGGTCTCTAAGCTCTACATTCTCTCCTGTAATGCAACCCGCTCAGGGTTCAGCTAGCACCCGGATCCTTTTATTTGCCCTGTATAACTGAGGCTTAGAAAACTGGAGCAAGAAAGCGCTGATATATGAACTATTGTTTTTTTCTGAGTAATGAAGTTGTTTTTGTCTCTGACCCAGAACACTTACGTCTTCTGCTAGTATCTATAAAACTGTGGTAGGCTACCTTGGTAGATTGTACTCTGAGTCAACATCTCATACCTTTTACAGTTCTTCACAATTGCCCTTTTTGCTACTGTACTCTCTGATTTGTCTCTAAGCAGCTGAAGCTAAATGTATATCTTCTTCACTGACCCTCAGGATTCAGATACTTTGGAGAAACTGCTGTCAAGAATGTATACTGTATTCTTGTTACACGGCATGAATAATAGAGTCAGCAGGACTGGTTCATTTGACAAAGGTGCCTAGCCTGTATTGGACAACACAGGATACTTAAATAGGAGTCTTTATCATCATGACTTTTCTAGTCTGCCTAATGCTCTTGTATATTTGAGATCTGATCCAAGGCATCCATAGTGATCATTTGGGCCTTAGCAGAAGCTTCCAATAAATGTGAGAATTCTTCAGATCTCCCCAATTCCAGCCTTACATTCCTTCCCCAAGAGTCAGATTCTCTGACCCTGGGTTCTTCTTCCATACTACAAGATTATACCAAAGCCTGTCGATGTCTTCGCCACTCCCGTGTGGTAGTTCTCACCTACAACTCCAGAATCAAAGAAACCTTAGTGTGCAGAGGACCATCTTGCAGCACAATCTTCTGAGCAGTTCTCTACAGTAGAACCCATTTTTAGCCACCTTGTACCCATTAGCGTCTGGGATTCTCTAAGGCCCCAGAAATGCACCTGCCATCCGGGCATATTTCTCAGACATCTAAGCCTCAGCTGATTTCTATCCTTCCTAGTCAGACCCCAGATCTCTCTCATGCTCAAGGGCTGAGGTGAGGCGGACAGTAAATGTTTCCAAGGCGAAGGCTGCCAGGAAGATACTGACAGTGACAGCTTCTCTAAAAAGGAATGGACAATTCTAATGAGGTAGTGAATGGCTTCTCTCTTACAGCACACAAGGTCCAATGACCATCTCCATGTCATCTTGTAAAGAACCCTGCTCTGGTGGGAAATTGGACTGCAGAACCTCAGAGTCTTCTTGCAATGCCTCTGAATCCTGAAAGCCTTCATTTGCCTTCCCTTTCACAAGACACAAGCGTGAGCACATACAATCACATAGTCCAAATTGATTGTGCTTGCAAAATGTGCTTGTGTGTTGACTTTTCTAAATCTGACCAATAAATTGAAATTCAGACCTCGGAATATTCTACCAAATTTTAAAAGTTGCAATCTTAAACACTAGATTTGGCATCTCTTATTTTATTTTATTTTATTTTTATTTTTTTGAGTTAGAGTCTTACTCTGTCGCCCAGACTGGAGGGCAGTGGCTGCACCCGGCCACCGCAGCCCCGACCTGCTGGGCTCCGGCGATCCTTCCGCCTCAGCCTTCCAAGTAGCTGGAACTACAGGCGTGTGCTACCATGCCCGGCTAATATTTTGATTTATTGTAGAGATGAGGTCTTGCTTGCCCAGGAGGGTCTCGAACCCGCGGGCTCAGGCAATCCACTCACCTCAGCCTCCCAAAGGCGCGGGATTACAGGCTGAGCCACTGAGCCCGGCTGGCATCTCTTATTAATAGTCACGAAGTTGACAAATGTTTACTTTACCAAACAGTTCACCAAAACTGTGATGTTTAGGACAAATTGTATTGATAGAAGATGACTCAGGAAATACTATTCTTATTGTAAGAACTTTAAAAGCAATAAACCGCATCGAATTTATTTAATGTTTCCAAGCATCTAGAAATGTGAATGTAATTTAGTAGGCTTGTTAATATCTGCTACATTACTAGAATGTGACTTTATCAAAAAAATAGTTTGTATATAGAAATAAAAAAGAAAGAAAGAAAAATAATAAATATAATAAGAATTAAGAATAATAAAATAGAAATAAAACAAAGAGCCAATAGCAACAATAATAGCAATTATAACAAAGCCATCAAAATAATTATTATTCTTTTAGCTCTTTCATATTTTACTATCTTGATATTATAGGAAAAAACATCAAAAGTGTAATTAATTGTCCTTATTTTTAACTAATTACCAATACTTAGGTTGTTTCCCTAAAGTGGGGTTCTAATAGATCTAAAAATAACTTCACTAGGTTAAATAGTATCTCTCTAAAATTAATACCCACCAGGAACCTCATAATATGATCTTATTTGTAAATAGGGTCTTGGCAGGTGTCATCAGTTAATATAAGATCATGCTGAATTAGAGTGGGCACTAAATCCAGTAACTGGTGCTCTTAAAAGGCTATGTGAGACACTGAGAAACACATGGAAGGGAGGATGCTATGAAGATGAAGGTAAGATTACAGTAATGAGTATACAATTTAAGGAATGCCAAGGACTGCCGGGAGCTTCCAGAAGCTAGAAGACTGAAATGGACCTCAGTGCCTTCAGAGAGAATCAAGCTTGCCAACATGTTCATTTCAGATTTTGGCCTCTGCAATGCACAATTTGTGCGCTCCCTACCCCAATCCCATGATTATGCTTTTAGGAGGAGGGGCATTTGGGAAGTAATTAGGTAGTGAGGGTGAAGCTTACATTAATAGAATTAGCCCTTATGAAGGAGACACTGGAAAGTGCTGTTGCTTTCCCTCTCCCATATGAAGATTAAATGAGAAGACTCCTGTCTGTAACCAAGAAGAAGGCACTTATCAAAAGCTGATCGTACTGGTATCCTTATCTAGCACTTCCAGTCTCCAGAACTGTGAGAAATAAATTTGTGTTGTTTTAAAAGCCACCCAGTTGATGACACTTTATTATAGCAGCCTAAGCTGTCTAAAACAGCCTCCAGAACTGTGAGAGAATAAATTTCTGTTATCTTAAGTCATCTAGTTTGTAGCACTTTGTTTAAGTAGCCCTAGGAAAATAATACACAATCTATGAAAATTAGAATTGGCATTTTGGAAAAATTGTTGTTATAATTTGACAAAATTATGCAAACTCTAATGAGCAATCTATGTACCAGAATTTGGATTTTCAAATCTAGATGAAACTATATGGTATTGCTATGCTTTCTGTTACTTAAAAACTTGTCATTGAGGAAGAATCAATTATTCCTTCTGTGTCATTTATTTTTCTTCATTGTCATCATCAAATTATCAGTTTTCATTGCCGTTGTATCCATTATTATTGTCTTCCACAAAAGTATAAACACACATCAAATTATTTAAGCACTTCATTTAGTTTAGCATAATTTTAGATGGATGATTTCTGTGCTAAGGGGCATAAAGTGCAACCAAATATTGAACAAGCACATAAATAATTAAGAGAGCACTTCCCTCCCTTAAACCCATTTGTAGCAAACATTGTTACAATGAAATGTTCTTTTTAACCAAGTTATTTCTACCATGGGCAGATGGCCAATACTGAGTGAACTCCAATAATGTGATTGCAATGAACCCTCCACAATGAATCAAATTACAGTGTAGATGCTTCTTATGGTCTCTATCCCAACAACAGCCATTTGCAAAACAAAGTATCAGCGGAATTTGCATTACCAGAGTGAGTCAAGTGAGTACAAGCCCAGAAAATTTGAGGCCAAAGAAACCGAAAAAAATATTTTATTTTTCTTATTGTTCCATTATCTACTTTCAATTTATACTCTGGAATCTCAGCTATTGTCAATCCCTGTACCCAAAGGCCTCTTACAACCCTAAACCACTCACTGAAGCCAAATGTTCAAGATCTGCCAAAAGAAAGAGGGCAAGGATGTAGAAGGAGAGAGGATGAAAAGAGTAGAGGAAAGGGAAGTGAAAAGGGGAAGTGTGGCAAGAAGAGAGATGAATTATTTCTCCAGGGTATTGCCTAAGGACACTGGGACAACAGTAAACATTTCCCTTTTTCCTCTGCTGAGTTCAAAGTTTGTTGTTGTTGTTTTTTTCCCTCGCTAATGAATTAGAAAAACTGGGCATCAATTCAAATTTTACTCTAATTCTGCTGACTGGAAATTTGATATCAAATAAGACAGTCAATATAAGATAAGCCTATAACAACAAGACAGACAGAAAGTACTGCATTTTATCATAATGGAATTTTACCTCTATCAGCTTCCTCAACCTATTAATGAATTGGAGAATAAAATTATAAATATTTGAAATTCATACAAAAAAAAACTGTAAGTGATGATGATGCGTTTGTATGAGATAGCAAGCATTTATTTTACTCACAAAATAAGTAAAATTCATTATCATTATATGTAATTGCTGTGAATTTTTTTTTTAAAGTGAAACATGTATTCCATAGTCTAATGTAAAGAAATTAGTGTATATTAGTGCATTAGTGTAAGAAGCTCGGGAATAATTTATTATTATTCAAAACAATACATAGGACATTTTTCAGACCACATCAGGTATGAAAAACTTGTAAAAGAATAATTTTTTGTCCCGTTTTGTTTTACACAAAACAATATTGCACAGAGTTTTCATTTTACCACAGAGCTTTCAAGATTCTTCTTAGGGGATTTTTTTTCTCCTTGGTTATCCTAGCAGGTCCAGACTATTCACATATTTACATGGCAGACTCAGTCTTCCCAATACCTTGACAACTCTTAGAGAAGAGGGTAGTATTATAGATTTTCTGTAAGCTCTGCTAAGGCAAAAACAATTAGAAGTAAGGTCTAATCACAATTCCATATCATATGGTGTGGGTTCAATTGGCAAGGTCTTTTCTATTTTTGTAAGAACAAAGAGCTCTTTCACATTAGCTTGGGAAGTTTCCCATGTTCAGTTTCTTACAAAATGTGTAGTTCATTTTTTTTTTTTTCTGAACTGGATGCACAAGGATATTGATGTAACTTGGTAAACATTATTCTCAAAAGTCATAATTTTTTAATTTATATTTTTATCAAAAAAGAAGAGAGGCAGCATTAAATACAGAGTGAAAGGGAGTTTTAGGCCTAAAAAAGCGAATTGTATTAAGGATTTCTCATTAGAGTTAGAAACATACATTTCATCCCTGGCCTAAGAAAACACCATAATAACAATGGTAACTATGTATAATTATGTAATCTTAGAGTTCACAATAAACTTTTAAATCTGTTTTTATTTGATTAGCATGACAGCACTATTGACATAGGCATTTTAGTTTACTTGTGAGAAAGGTAGATAAGGGTCTCCTATCTAAATTAATAAAACTTCCCACTTGGAATGAAATATTCTCAGTCTAAATCTTTGCAGCATTCAAAATTAAAGTAAGTTCATGGTATTATCGTGAATTTTTTATTTTATTGCAGACTCTGAACACTGCTATTTAAGGCATCATTTGCTAATATTAAGATATATGGTAGGGGCAAACCCTTCCGATCCCCTCCCACAGTGGGAGCTTTTCTATCTTCTCAATAAATCGTGCTTTCTCACTTAAAAATAAAATAGATATACAGTACATCATTAACAGTTGTGGTCATGATGCTGTGCACTAGATCATTTAACATATTCCTCAAGGCTAACTGATACGTTATATTCTTTGATCACTACCTTCCCTTTCACCATTATTTCCTTCCTACTCAGCCTCTGGTAACCACCTTTCTTTCAACTACTCTGTGTTTACAAGCTTAACTTTTCTCACATCTAAGTGAGATTATAGACTATGTATCTTTCTGTGCCTAGCTTATCTCAGTCAGCGTGAGATTTCCAAACTGCTGAAAGAGTAGATTTTTTTAACGTTTTCCTCACAAAAAATGCTAAATTGCTGAGGTGATAAATACATTAATTAGCTTGATTGACTCTTTCTACAATGCTACACATAGATTAAGATTTCACATCATACTCTGTAAGTATGCACAATTATTACTTGTCAATTAAATAAATAAGAAAATAATAAATAAGCCACTGTCTAGTAATAATAGACAAATATTGATCAGGACAGTGAAATAAACACAAACTGAAAGCACAAGTCTTCTAGGAATGTAGAGGACAGATGCCAAATCCAAACCAGAAGGAGCTTCCCAAGGAGAGTGCAACGAACCATTTGTGTCTTCCTGATTCATAATTTAAAATTCTAACCCCCAGGGTCATGGTATTAGAAGATAGGGCCTTTGGGAAGTAATTAAGTTATGAGTGTAGAGCTCTCATGATTGGGACTAGTACTCTTATAAAAGGGACCCCAGAGAACTCTCTTGCCTTCCTGCCAACATGGGAGAACACAAAAAGAAGTCATCCTTCTACAAACCAGGAAGTGGATATTTGCAAGACCTTAACCACACTTGCATTCCATGTTAGACTTCCTGCCTCTAGAGCTGTGAGAAATAAAGTTTTGTTTATTAAAAAAATAATAATGACCTGCCATTATAATGGAATTTCAGATAAACTTTTTTTTTCATTTTCCTGTTCTCTTTTCATACTGAAAATGACTATCAGTAATCTTGACTTGTTCACAGATTTAAAAACAAGGTCATTAAAGTGAAACCTTGCATTTATGTAAGGCTTTTTGGACCAACCTGCCTCAAAATCTTATTACTTCTCCCTTCATGCTTCAGTATTACTTATGTAAATACTTTATCTTCTTTTCTTACCAAAGAAGTACCCTGAAATCAGAGATTATTTCCTTCATACTCTTGCATTAAGGCATAGGTTGATACAAGTTTTTAAGAAGATTTCTTTCTGAAAACATTAGGGTACTGTCTCAAGGGGTTTCTCCCTCTTGTACCTTAAGTCTTCACATCTTGAACAATAAAAGTGTATTTTTTTTTTTTTTTTTGCACAAGGTTTCTGTGGTGGTTCCTTGGACAATAAGGAGGGGTTTTTGTAACAGAGGAGGTCTCTTCCTGATAGGCATAAGGACAACGAAGTTACTGATAAAGAAAGATAACATATTTACTGTGAACTTACAGGAAGCAGAAATATGACAGCCAAGTTTTATCCTTGAAGTAATCCTATAAAGAGTATTTCTTACCCCCATTTTGTGTATGAAGATATCAGGGTTTATAAAATGTGTGATATTCTTCCAAATTACTCCTCTTTTAAGTAGCAGAGACCAGACTAGAAACTAATATTTATTTACTTCAAGTATCTGTTTAATCCATTGTAGTATTGTATATAAAGTGGTCTTTAACCCAAAGGCTTCTGCCTTTCATGATTATAGCCTATAGTGTTTTTGTTGTTGTTGTTGTTGTTGTTTGTTTGTTTTTTGAGTTGGAGTCTCACTTTGTTGCCTGGGCAGGAGTGCAGTGGCACGTTCTGGACCACCGAAACCGCGACCTACCGGGCTCTGGTGATCCTTATGCCTCGCCTTCCAAGTAGCTGGAACTTCAGGTGTGCGCCACCCCATCTGGCTAATTTTTTGATTTATTGCAGAGAGGTGGTCTCGCCAAGTTGCCCAGGCTGATTTTTAACCCCTGAGATCAGTTCATCCTCTAATCTCGGCCTCCCAAAGTGCTAGGATTACATGCTTGAGCCACCATACCTGGTTATAGTCTATAGTTTTAAGGTCACATCAATTTCTTGAAAGTGTTTACGTTGCCGGGCACAGTGGTTCATGCCTGTAATCCCAGCACTTTGGAAGGCACAGGCAAGAGGATTACCTGAGCCCAGAGGTTCAAGTCAAGCCTGGGCAACTTGGCGAGACTTGTCCCTAAAATAAATCAAAAAATTAGCAGAGCGAATGGCCGCGCCTGTGGTTCTAGCTACTTGTAAGACTAAGGCAGAAGGATCGCCTGAGACCAGCAGGTGGAGTCTGTGGTGGCCATAAGCGTGCCACTGCACTCCAGGCTGGGCGACAAAGTGAGACTCCGACTCAAAAAAAAAAAAAGAAAAAAAAATGTAAAAATGAAAAAATTGGCAATGCAATGCCTTTGCAGCAATTGAGATTTGTACGAAGGAGAATGTGCTGCAGTGAAAGTGATGTTATAGAAGAAGACTTTCTGGAGAAGGCTGGCTAAGAAATGAGATTTATGTTGAAAGGGCTTCTACAAAACAGACAATGAAGGACTAATACTTCACGTGGAGGTAAGGTATGCATAGGCACAGAACTTTCAAGTGTGAGTTCTGACTAAACAAAACAAAGCAAGTGAACAAATAAAACTCAAATTACTCATAAAGGTAGTAGTATTGACAAAAGAAAAAAATTCAGAAAATAAGCAAGGTCCAAGGAGTATGCTTCTGTTGCAAGAGAAAAAATGTATATTTGAGGAATTAAAAAAAGAGAGAGAAAGCAAAAAAAAAAAAAAAAAATAGAGATGAACACATCCTTGAGGTGCTTTACTGGCATTTGTGTTGGTCCAGAAACGGAGCAGTAGTTTCACCTGAAGATGTAACAAATACAGGAAGAATATCTTATAATTTTAAATAAAATGAGATAAATAAAATATTAGCATTTCAAATTATTAAATACTAAGTGTGAATAGATTTCCTTAGTTTTTTTTTTTTATTACTTTGTAAGTTTAAATGCCTTGAACATGTTAAACAGGTACAAAAAAATATTTTTGCTTTGTCATTGAAAAAAGTTTAGAAAATGGATGTTATAATGCAGAAAGTTATAGCATCTAATTTACAGAAGAATTTACCATCTAGAATGAATGAATATTTATTTGTTCTTTATGCTTTAGACTCTTTTAATACAAAGAATATAATATGACAGATTTTACTACTATATACAACCACAGTAATACTACTCACTGTTCATTTTTTTACTCTTCCACACCATTTTTTCTCAGTCCTTAGAGGCAGGTCTCAAACTGCTGTCGTTATCACTAAATATGTATGACATTTTTCAGTATTTTTTTTTGCTTTGTAATTTTATTACATATATGAATTAATAATAAAATATGCTATTGCTTTGTTACATAGGTGATAAACACAGGATATTTACATCTCCCCCTTTCATCCCTTTTCTACCAAAAGCCCTAAGATTGTAAACTCTCCTTTTACCTTTTTTGGAAAAAGGAGGAAATGAGGGACAAGGAGATTTTTTTGTCAATGAAGAGACTTTCTTTAGTGAAGGATTAATAACAAAAATACTTCAAAAATTATGTTGTGGAAAGAAAATGTTCTATGTTTACAATGACATGGGTCACAGGTATTCAGTTGACAAGCCACTCATATGTAAGTTAGATAATATCCAAATTATGCTATGCCCATGTTGAATCAGGGTGAATCTAAAATATAATATGTAGATCAAGGTCAAAATATGCTGTTTTTGAAGTCTATCCAAGGAGTTAATTTATTAAAATATGTTAAGAGGAGCTTTATGAACAACCGAGTCAGATTTTTTTGAACTTACAAAAAACACTTTTGTGTGTGTGTGTGTGTGTGTGTGTGTGTGTGTGTGTGAAGTGCTTGAGTGCTGTGAGTATATACTGTAGTTAAGAAGAAGCTATAACATAGAGAATTTTTAAAATAATCTATCTCGTACTCAAATTAATGTTCTCTTGTTCAAAACAAGGCATTTACTTTTTTCATCATTCCTTCAAGAGAGTTATATATTATTGTTGAAACCCTAAGCAAATACACTTTAAGAAGAATTCAGAAACTGAATAAAATTTTCAGCACTCTAAATATGCAATTCAACAAACTGTGTGGATACCCATGTGTTCTGACATATTGAAATTGCATTTTCAATTAATTAAGAACTTATTAATTAACCTCCATTAGTAGAGCCTATGGTGCATCTTTTAGGACTAACTTCTGTGGAATTAATTTACTCCACAAATATATATAGGGTGTTTCCTAAGTTCTGGGCACTATTCAAGGTTTTAGTGATATTACAAAAAAAATAGTCAAAAAAGCAAACAAAGTTATTAAGCACAAGCAATGATAAAAAACACATTTCATGGAGACACATTGTTATGGAAGTCAAAATAAAAAGACAAAAAAAAGTTGAAGAAGCCCTCATAATATATTGCATATTATATTTTTTTATTGGAATTATAAGATTCCCATACAATTCTTCATTCTCTGAGTTTCAATTATTTCAAGTATAAGAAAATGTTTTTAACATTAGATTTTTAAAATTGTATTTTTTTCATTTATCTCTGCTATTTTGAGCACACATATTTTTGTAAACTCAAATATTTGTATCCTTTCATGAAGATTAATGAATATGCTCAAATTTCACTGCTAAAATGTTATGTTGAATAGTTGAAAGAGCAGTATATGTATCATGTCTCAAGTAACATGAATAAAAAAATAAATATTTGATATTCAATCATTATTAAAATATAAGTTATATTGCTGTAATTTTCCATTTTTTTGACAACACTATTTTTGTTAAATGCTCTTTCAAAAATTTTTCTCAAGAAAATGCTGCTCAAAATATTAATCTCTAGGAAGTTTATAATGTATAACGGCAGATTAAATCCTGAAAGAAAACATATAGAAAAAAATGCATATTTTAATACTAGAATTTTTTAAATATCTTACCCTAGGATATTTTACTTATATTTCAGCAATCAATTTCCCAGGAAATCACTGTGCAACAGAACATCTTGTTGATTTTTTCTTCATACTAAATCAAATTTTGAGATAATTGCAGCTTTAGTGACAGATGACATTTCCATGGGTACTACAAATTGCCCACAACATTCATCCTTACCTTTTAAAAAAAGAAAAAGAAATTACTTCATTGTTTTGTTTCTAAGCTTCAAAGACCACATTTTTCAGGGGTCCCTTATGCATTTTATGGCTACATGACTAAATTTTGGTAATTTGAGATAGGCTCGATGGTATTTATAGAAAAAAAGGATATAGTTCTGTGTTACTTGTATAAAGATGTCTGCTTATTTTTGACTTTCACTTCCATTTCCTTCTGTTTGTGAAGTGGTAGAAAGAATAGATACCAATTCAAACAAAGTAGCGTGATAGATTTTCCAACTAAACTGGTTTCATGGATGACACTGTGGAAGAGAGAAGTAGAAATCAGTGTTAAGTGAGCTATTATTTTTTTGTATCGTTGTTATAAAGATTAATAGTCAACCTAAATATTAAAATAATAATCTTAGTTGTTTGCGTTTCCTTTTTTTTCTTACTTTTATATTATGCTCAGTCTTTCATTCTCATGTAAGGTATGTTGTTTGAAATATTAGCTGCAATTACTATCCTCCCTATGTTAACACCCCTTTGCAATGTAACTGAAGCTATTCCATAAATGTCTTAACGCATCTATCTTTTGCAGTCTGGTTGTAATATTACCTTTTCAATAAAAGTACATGTAAACAATTAAAGCATTATCTCTATTCTTCATGCAATCTTCTAACTAAATAAATTGGTAAAATTAAGATTAAAATTATAGTAGACATATGCATTGTGAATGCATGTGTTTCATAAGCTTAAGGTATGCATTGGTCTGATCTTCCTTTTTAGACATAAAATTCCATGAACTTCAAATATTTAAATTTTCAATAAAACCTCCTATGAACAATAGACTGGCAACCACTATTGTACTGGATCATCTTAGGTCTAATTGGTTAACAAAGCTATGCATGGGCCTATTCCTTTTGGTGGTATGCTATAGGAGAGGGACAGTAAAAATTATTATGACACTTCTTTAGAATGTATAGAGGTTTTACATTTACAATCACTTTCTCTCACCAACTCCTCTGTTTATATTTCTGTTCTGCCAGCATAGACATTGTTTCATTTCTGGGAAAATAATAACTAAGTCATCTTCATAAAAATTCAGATAATGCATTCCTATTACACCTGGATTATATCTCATTTAGTAGGCAGTGGGCTTCTCTGCAAAATGTTATGTGCCTTGTAAATTTGTTTGAGGTTAAAATGAGATAATCACATGAAGTGTTAGGCTAATGATTCTTGCAAATATCATGGTTGCCAGACTTGGCTCAGTCAGTAATCCCAACACTTTGGGAGGACCAGGCGAGTGGATCACTTGAGCCCAAAGGTTCAAGACCAGTCTGGGAAACTTGTAGAGCCCTTGTCTCTATAATTAAAAAAAAAAAATTAGCCGGCCTGGTAGCACGTGCCTGTATTTCCAGCTATGTAGAAGGCTGAGGCAAAAGGATCCTCTGAGTCCAGCATGGCGATGCTGGGGTTGCAGTGAGTATGTCACAGCACTCCAGCCTGGGCAACAGAGTGAGATTCAAACTCAAGTAAATAAACATCATTATGGTCACTGATATCATCATCATCTCTAACTGACTTTGATATTATGGTCCTCACTTTTAGCCCAGGTCATGGTTTCCATCACATTTTATCAGGTTTTCTTCTTTTACGCTCTTCTTTTAATCCTCTATTTTTCTGTCAAGAATAGAACAAATCTTGTCTTTTACACGAACACTGCCAATCGTTTTTAAGTTTTTATTTTATTTTTTTCCTTTTGCTGAGCTGATTTTGCATATACTGTTGCTACCACTACTCTTTGCCCTTCTTTGTGTTGTTTATGCATTTGCTTTCAGGTATATAATTTGCATTAGATTAGCTGCTATTTAGTTGGGATAACATAGAAAAGTGAATGAAGTACACTCATCTTAAGTGGACCACTTGTTGAACTTTTACCTAGCATATGCCAACAAAAGCACCACCCTCAGCAAGATATAAAACATTTCCAGCAGCCTTATCAGTTATGCTCACATATTTTCCTACTCTATATCACCCCAAGTTTATCTCCCCTGAGAAAATCTACTTTTCTGACTAATCTAAACATAAATTAGTTTTGTTTGTTTGTAAACTAACAAAATTCTTATGTTTGTTTACTAACTAGCATGAATTCTTATCTTTGTGATTTAAAAAATATTTTCAAATAATTAAAGACTTATAGGAAGTTGCAGAGAAATACACAAGGAATTCCTGTACACCATTTATCTAGCCTTTCCCAATTTTAAAATCTTGCCTAATTATGCTAAAATATCAAAACCAGAAAAATCAAATAAATAAATAAAATACCAAAACCAGATTTTACCAGTTGGTTACACATGTACCTGTTTGTGTGCACATGTGCATGTGTATATGTGGATGCAATAAAATTACATGTGGAAATTCTAGTAACTAAATCACAACAAGGTAGAGAATTGCACCCAAGGCTCCCTGGTTCCCTCATTTAGAGAAGCACTCATATACTTTCAACAACTGAACCGTGACAAATAATCTGTTCAACGTTCCTTTAATTTTCTTATTCCAAAAATCTCATGTAGGTGGAATGAATTGTACAGTGTGTATCCTTTTGAGGTTGACTTTTTGCATACAGAATAATCTCTTTGACAGTCATTCAAGTTGTGTGTATCATTAGTTTGTTCTTTTTTACTGCTGAATAATATCCTATGCTATGTGTATAACACAATTTGTTTAATCATTCACCACTGAAGAACATTTGGGGAGTCTCCACTTTTGGGATGTTACAAATAAAGCTGCTATGAGTATCCACGTACAAAGATCTGTGTGAACATAAGTTTTCAATTCTCTTGGTTACATTCCCATGAGTTCAAGTTTTGGTAAATTTATTTTTTAGATTTTTTTAACAATTTCTTTTCATATCAGTGATGCATAAGCAATCAAATTTATTTGCCTCCTTGTCATTATTGAAGTTATCATTTTATTTATTTTAACCATTCTGATATGTGTGCTTTTAATTTACACTGGATTGCATTTTTAGTTATTGTTTCTATGGTGACTAATATTTTGAATATCTTATCATATGTTTATTTGTCATCTGTGTATTCTCAGTGGAATGTATTTTCTTTTTTTTCCTCATTTTCTGATTGTATTGTTGTGTTTAATTTGAGGTTTTGGAAGTTCTTTAAGCATTTGGATTATAATCCCAAAAGACATCATCCCAAATGCTATAATCCTGAATATTAAGATCTCAAAAATGATCAAAATTTCTAATGTCTAAACTCCATAAATCACAATCTTGAAAGATTAAAATTTTAAGTGTTGAAATTCTGAGGGCCGAATTCTGGAGAAGGGATTAGTGTGTTTTAAATTGCATTCAGGATTGTTATATCATATTAGTTGCATCATGCTAAGCAGAACTATTATCTTGTTATTGTCTTTATTTGCATTTGGCGAAAAATTCAAAGGAGTAGATTGGTCATTTGATGTGGCAATGACCAAAACTTAAGTTTACAAATGTGTAATTGCTAGGTGCTGTGACATACTTGTAATCCCAGCTGCTTGGGAGGCCGAAATGGGAGGATCACTTGAGTCAAGCAGTTCCAGGCCAGTGTAGGTGACAGAATGTAAGACTTGTCTCTTAAAAAAAAAAGTAGCTGGGAGAAAATATTTGTAAATGTTTCTAACACTTTTAAGGGCACAAATTTTATTTATGTCTCTTGCTCACACTTCCTTTACAAAAAGTACTTAAACACACATACCACACAGTAAATTAAAGAGATTGATTTATGGAGATATTATCTTTCTACTTTAATGTCAAAGGAGACAAATTATTATGGAATGCAAAGAGAAAAGTCCATTTTGGTATTAAAAATTCATGAAAGATAATGCAAAACTTTTTGAGAGCTCCAATTTTCTGTGGCCCTTGTTTAATATAATATTTCTGTGAAAATGATGAGCATTGTTTACTATGAATGGGTCATAGTCTAATGTCCTTGTTGACAAGTATAATTGATTGCAATGAAACTCTCTTTGACAGGGCTGAGTTTGCTGGCTTCACAGAATATAAGTGTCCCACCACAGGGTTGCTCCAAGTCAACAGGAAAAAAGTACCAATTTCCCTGAAAAGTCCTTTTAGGAATAGCCTGGCTGTCAAATGTCAATACAGCTGACAAAGTGTCCAGCAAACTGCAAGTGCGAGATATCACACAGTGATTATAAAAATTTACAGCTGTCCACTAAAATGAGAATGTCTCCCATGGGTATGAAAGTAAAATGTGAGGATTAGCTGATAAAGCATTCTGCTTGGGCTTCCCCTTTCATGAACTAAGATCACAGAGATGTGAAAATGTCATCCACAAGGTTTAACAAAGTGTTCACTGAGAGTTAGAGCACAATATTGAATTTTTTAAAAACATCTTTCTTCAGACAAAAACTTTAAACTACCTTGAAAGACAGGGTCAGTTGTTAATTTGCAAGACAAACTCAGAAAAGAATACAATATACTTTTTATTATCATCCTACATTTTAAACAATGAGTTAGATTTCAAAGTAGCCATCAACGTGGCATAGGTATTGTTGGCATGTTAGAGATATTCCTAATTTAAAAGTAAGAATAGAGTCATCAGTTTTTCAATGACATCTAGAGATGGATTGGCCCTTTCAGAAAAGTAGAGTTATCACTAAATTTTGACTCTTAGAGGATACATGTATGCCTGTAAAATAAAATTTTCTCTTGAATAAATGTATTCAGACTATTGTTTGGGCATATGCTTTCATCAAAAAATATGGATGAACTCAATACCTTCTTATCAGAATTTTGCCAGAATAGAGGGAAATGACTAATTCTGCATGCTTTGTGAATCAGCAGAAAATATAGAAACTTCCTAGAGGCGAAATAGACACAGGAGAAAAATGAGCAAAAGACACATAAAATTTGTTTTCTGTAATTCACAAATTACTCTCTCAATCCATTCTATTGCCACATTTATGAAATCAATCTACCTTCTCATTACACAACTTTCTAATCCAATTGTTATCTCTAATTTGACATCTTATTATCTCTCTTGGATGCATGTTGCCTGAATTTCTCTATTCTCAGTTTCTACTTATCTCACTTACATTAAAAAGGTAACTTTTCTAAAATAATATCTTAGTCACAATATTTAAACATATATAAATGTCTAAATTATTTACCTTTGACTGTCAAGTAAAATTATCAGTGTGGCATGGCATTCTATGTCCTGAGCTCTTTGACCTCAATTTAACATTGTAGGAGTATTTCCCAGTCTTTACTATTAGCTGTCCAAGAGAATTAGATATACCATGTACCACGTCCACTTGTATTGCAGCCTCTTTTCAATGTCATGTTTCTGCTGGCATGTACGATTGTATCTCCAGCATATCAAACTTAGGATCAGTATAAAACATCAGAGAAGTCTCTTCTTACAATTTACTAGGAAAATATACAATATACTTGGACATGTGTAGTAAGTTTGTGAGGAAAGGAAATTTGGTAAAAACAAATTTTCTTTCTCAAAAATTAACACGAGAAAATATTATTTGAATGACTTAATTAGCAGTGAGTATTGATACTAACTATGTGTATATAAGAGCCTTGAAGCAGATCTAAAGCTGAGAGTAGTGAGGTTAGCTAAAGCTATGAAGAGATATAATATAAATAACTAGAAGCAATTAGAGCAAACCATTGTGCTATGGTGATAGAGAACTGATTATAAGTTTGATGTTTGCAGGCATGATCAGAAGATAGTTCCTGCACTGGAGAAAAACTATACAAGAATTCAACAACTTGAAGGTAGTTCTATAGAGTAGAAATTCTGATACCATTGCTGATCAAAGAAAGCCTTTCTTGACCCTAGTCCCTGTATTATTCACTCAGCTGATAATGAGTGAGGGTTTCAACTTAACTGGAGTGAGGGTTTCAATTTCAATATATTTTGGATCCCCATAGGATACTTGTCCCTGACTCTTCAAAATGGTTCCGAAGAGTCTGTTTAGACGCCTGCCTCCCAACAGGTTCACATCAGTGGTAATGACACCAGAGTGTGCCTAAGTGCATCCTAGGAGACTGGTCCATTTTCAAGGTCACTATTTCACTAGTAGACCCAAAGGTTGGCAGTTAACTTACTCCTAGAATAAGTCCTAGAATTACTGTAGTACTTCTATTTAGCAGGTTTAGAGCAGATTCCATTGAGCAGGTTTAGATAATTTATGATTTTTTAAATAACTTTTACAAATCGAACAAGATGAACACCGCTACTAATAAAACTATGTCATGAATTACTCAGTTAGGAGAATGTAATATATCAAGTAAGTCAAAGTCTGTATATTATTTTTCTTTTTTTCACCATTGGTTGAAGAATCTTGAAATTATTCCAAATGGTACAAATCTTAATGATACCCCTCATTATCATTATATCAGGATCGATTGTCTAACTAGAAAATCAAAATTTTCAGAAAAGGAATGACACATAGAAGTTGTATATAATTAATAGAAAATAGCAATGAAAGAGACAATATATACCAATACAAACATTTTATGTTTACCTAAATTCTCCTTTTATTTATCTCATTATCATTAAACACTGGTGACATATATTTTTATTACAGTTTTTAAAAGCCCTTGGATAAATATAATATTAATTCTCAGTATCACAGCATTTCAAATTTTTCAAAATTACTTAAGAAAAAAGTACAAGACCAATGTCAAAAATTATCACAGATTTTAAAAACATAAATTATAATTTCAAGTGAAATATTGTCTGTGTGTATTTTCAAAACATTTTTCTGGAATACTACAAGCACCAAGGATCAAAAACAGAGTTTCAGATTGGATTATGACAAGTTCTAATTGCATATTTTATTTCTCTTTCATTTATAAGTGCCCCCCACAGTTAAAAAAAATAACTTCTAGCTATTTCATGTCCATTTTCACAAGTCTTGTTCTAACATCAAACAGATAATTCAGCAAGTGATAGTTAGAGAATGTTTCTGAGAAAATAACTCTTGGGGGTTGATTAAAAGTAAGCAACAAATTATTTGAACTTTCTCTTTTTTATATTTGGAGAACAGAGAGAAAAACACTCCTGTCTTCCTTTTTTCTTTTTTTATCTCAGAAACTGTGATATCAAATCAACAAGTATTTATTATCTAAGGCTTAGACTTGCTATGTTAAAGGAGTTAAATGGGACAACCTGTTTCTTAATTATTTCTATTGGTTTGAGTTCAAGAAGATAAAAGATGATCAAAAAAAAAAAGATGATTGTTGTCAAGGATCTTTACAGGTATAAAGATGACAGTTAGGTACTGATAAATTTGTTTGCTGCAAAGAAAACGATAGTAACAGTCAAAGGACACAGGTCCTTTTACTGCAAGGAAAGCATAAAAATAATTTAATTGTATGAAAATTAATCTTCTCATTACTACAAAATTACATCTTGGAGGGGTGTCCTGTCTGATCATCAAATTTCGTCAATGCACCCAACTATAGAGATGTGATTTCTATGAGATACTCCAAGAACTTTCCTCTGTAATTTTCAGCTTTTTGATTCTAGACTGTTCTGGAGACAAAATGTAGACTCTATAATATAGTTTCTGCCTCCATTAACTTGTTTTTCCTTTGAATGTCTTTGTCTAGATCTAAAAAACATGTCCACTCTCAGAAATAAATTTCAATAAAATTTTGTAGCTATGTAAACATAGATTCATCCCCCATTTCCTTAAAAAACTCAACAATTAAAAAAAAAGAAAACACTTAGCTCAGCAGTGAGATTAAGACACAAAGTATTTCTGTCTGTATGCCTGAAATAGTAAAAAAAAAAATATTCTGTTAGATAAAATGCAGTTAGAATTAAATAGAAGAAATCACTTAAAACTGACATCATATTATTTCTTTAACCAAGATTGGAGTCTAGCTCAGCAACAAACAGAGGAAACATTTACAACTCATCACTAATAACTGTAACACCAGGGACTTCTATGGTAAAGGACTTGTTCTGGGACATACTTGAGCTACAAGCAAAATCCTCCTGAAGAGAAAGTATTGATAATTGGACAAGGTTTTCTCAGAAGTGTATATTTTGCCTTAAATGAGAAAAGCCTTCAATATCTCTCATTTGAACCATAATGTCTGGCATAATGTAGATGCTCAAAAATATCTACTGAATATATTTATTGAATAAAATCTATTTGAAACTGTATGTCAAAATAGTTTGAATCCAATATTGTGGAATGTTTTCAATATTGTAATAGGAGAATGTAACTAAATAAGTGTAAACTAAATAAACTATCATAATTCTAAAATAAAATAAAATGGTTTGGAAAAATTCCAAATTATGGAACTTTTGTTTTAAACATGGAAATAAATAAGTCCCACAGACCAAAACATAAAATTTGATAGGAAATATCTCTAAAAGAATTCATGGTAAATTAGGAAGCACTGTAATCACCCACCATCTGGTGATTGTTTATAAGATGAATTGTACAGGGATGTAGGCATTTCTATTGGGATTTAATGAGTTAGTTAGAAGGAACAAGAAAGCAAAAAATATTATTTACAAGTATTATAATTAGGTAGTATTCCAATTTCATGCAATAAGGTTACTGGCGTACAGATAATATAATGCTATTCAACTCTTCCCTCAGTTTTATAACATATATGACTACTACAGTATGTGCGTGTGCATGTGAGTGTGTGTGTGTGAGAGAGAGAGGGAGAGAGAGAGAAAGAGAAAGGGAGAGAGAGGGAGAGAGATAGTTGAGTGGGTGGGACATTCAGATGAATACTTAAGGACTGAGATTCTACTTTGAAAAATCCTGTTCAACATAAAGTGATAATAATACTCTATAATTCAAGACATTTGTTTTGGCAAAATGATAAATGTGTAGTTTCAAATTTTTTAAAATGTCTCTAGCTTAACACAGTGATCATTTAAGCAAATAATAATTTATTGAAATTTACATTTTCTTCATTTTTCTTCTCTGTGCTAGAAAACAATGCCCCATGTTCCATATTTAAATAATTAACAAGACAACAATAAATTTGACTGCTTCTTTGAATAGCTTAAACTTCGTTAATTTGTGTTTTTCAGAAATTACATTTACCCAGAGAATAACTGGCAAAAGTACACTGCTCTTTCCCACTGCCCTTGTGAGTTAATGTGTAATTATAGAATAAAAATAAAAGAATACCTGAGTTTTTGACAAATATCTCAAGACATCTTATAACTGGCATAAGATATATTGAACTTTCACTCTAATCAATATCTCAAATTATGCCAACTTTAATATGTTATTACTTTTATGATAACTTTATTATTTTATGAAGAAAAAATTAATATTAACTATGTGGCTATAAATAGAGTGAAGAAACTTTCATTTTGAAACTCTTTGCCTCTTTTACAAACTTAGCTACTTTTATAAGCATGTATATTTAATTTTACAGTAAAATAAGAAAGTGTGCATATAGGTCACAAAAGGAAAATGCTTAATAAAAATAATAGATATAGTAGAACTCAAATTTGTGTATAGAAAAAATATATCGATTATAAGCTCATTGACAATGTGAACATATTAAAGATCACCACATGCACATGTGTTCATTGTATTATGTTTATGTAATGATCATTTATTTTCTAAATATTAGTATATGATATATGGAATGTTCTTACCCTCTTAGAAAGCTCTTCCATTTAAATGAGTTTGAATCACAGTGGCCCTACAATATATTTCATTAGGTATTTCATGGTTCGATCAGTGGTATTTGGGAGAGAATTTTCCCCCGTTCTGTCTTTTTAGTCATTGTTGTTCCTAAGTCAATGCTCCAACATATTGATAATGGCATTATACATATTTAATCATTACTAACAACGTCAAGTGTTTCAAATTTAGACAGGGGAAAAATAGTTATTTCTATGTATTTATTTTTGAAGTTACATTAGGAAGAAATAGTTACATTTTACTTTAGATAAATCTTATGCCTTGCTGAGCATCAATGTTTCCACTAAGGCATACATGTGCAAAACAAGCAAGTCTATATGCACAGTTACACTTGTGTGATTTTAAAATTAAAGATGAACAGAGTCAGCCCAAGGCAAATTGTAATGAAATAAATGAAATTGGACATCAACTCATCTACTTCCTTCTGTTTGCTTTCAAAATGTAACATCTCCTTTTCTAATTTTTGAGACTGCTCTTATTCTTTCCCAGGGTTCCTTGAATTTTTTTTTTAAATATTCTGTGTGACAGAAAGACAAGTACATCTGAAACACTTCTGATGCATATGTAAAAACTGTGGCTGCTTAGACAAAACCACTTGTTAGAGTTGTGACTTAAATTTGTCACTTTTTAGTGGAAGATCATTCTTAATTGAGAAACAACTTGCAGACAAAAATTGATTCTTCAGATTTAGATATTTGATGAGTATTTCTGAAAAAAATTTTTAAATGACCCTGTCTAGTGAGAAAAATAAATGATAATATTTATTGCCAATAAGAAAATTTAAGCTTTCAAGATAAAATTAATTTGGGAAAAATGTATTTCACTGTGAGATTGATAGCTTCTCAGATACTTAGAGTATCTTTTGATGAGATTAGTTGTGATATTGGGTATTATGATTACTTAATATTACATAATGAATTTTGTCAAAATATGGACAATTTGAATAACCAAACAAATATTTTTCACAAGACCAAATTATAATGATGCATTGCATAAAGGTAAAGACAATCAAATAAAGATGCAAGTATGTATAAGTGAAATAAGCTAGACACAGAAAAAATTATTGCATGATCTCATTTCTATGTGCAATCTAAAAACATCAAATATACAGACATAGTAGACAAAACAGTAGTTAGTAGGGGAAAAGGGAGTGGGAAATGGGAAAACCTAGGTCAGAGAATACAAAGTAGCAAATATGAAACATCTAGAAATCTAATGTATGATAACATAAGGACTATAAATAATAAAATTGTACTGTATTTGGGATTCATACTATATAAGTAGATTTAGCAGCTGTTGCAACAAAAGAAAAAAGAAAAAAATGGTAACTATGTGAGATGACAAATACGTTAATTTGCTTCACTATAGTAACTTTCCTACTATTTATGTATATCCCATAACATCATGTTGTATACCCTAAATATACACACTAAAATTTATTTTAGAAAATATGCATGAGCAAATGATTTATTCAAAGTGTAAGCTAAAATAGAACCAGAAAACAAAGTGTTTCATGGTATTTCATGATATATTTTAATATTCTACGTTGCTCCTAACATTTAAGACATTTCCACTAGTTAAGTGTTAGTGCAGAATCAAAGAAAATATTTGATAATTATTGTTAAAAGGTATTAAAATACGCCTCCTTTTTCCAACTTTATGTTTATGGGAAGCCAAGTTTATCTGTTTCATCCAAAAAACACATTGCCACATATTGACATGCACACACAAATATGAGAAATGAGCAAACTTCTGCTATGCTAGATATTTTGAAATATTGCACAAATTTTAAAGAATGCTTTTTAAAATAGTAATTTCTTTTAATTATTTACTTTTCATAAAAATGATTATGTCAACTTCTAATGAATATATTGTTAAATATAAGTAGTAATAAATCAATATTTTAAAGTTATCATTTTGCTTCTGATACAACAAATAATGTTGCATTTAATCAGACACATTTTTAACATCTACCCCAAAATTTCAAAAGTATAAACAATTCCCCAGAACAAAAATTGTGAGGACTGCTGCTTCATTACATCCTCATTGTCATAGAGCATATGAAATGTCTTCATATTTAACCTGTAACAGCCAGCTTTCACACATAGAAAAATTTAGTGAAACACTCCTTTAGTTCTTTGTGGCAGGTTAAAAAGAAGAAACACTACTTGATTGTCATTCTTCATGTATGTAATTTATATTATTAAACATGATATTTATCTTCAGAATTCAGTATATATTAAAATTGCATGGTATTTATGTATCTTTGATCCAGTTTTGTTAAGGATTTTATTAAGTCTAGATAAATCACTTAATCTTGTTGCATTTTAGTTCCCCATTACATAAAGTTCCCTAACTATTTTTATTAAATTATAATGTGTCACGATAACTAATTAGTAAATAAAGTCAAATACTTTTTCATCTGTAGGTTCCCAAACAATCCTAAATCCTTACAGTAAGCAAAATCCTATACCCGCATAACATATAAAAGTTAATAATGAAAACATTAAGAAGACATAGAAAAACAAAAGAAAGATTTAATTTTAAAATGTTTACTCTCGCTTAGTTAATTTAAAAAAAATGCAGATGCATAATTATGTTCAAAAATTAGTGTAGTGATACAAACCAACTATGGAAAAAAGTTCTCAAAGGGAAACGTTTTGCTGATATGGAAGAGATGAAACAAAAACAGCAGAATCACTAAAAGGCATCAAAACTTACAAGTTCAAAAACCATTTTGAACAATAGAAAAAGCTTCTCAATAGGTATATTGCATTAAATGGAGAGTAATTTCAAGATGACTGAAGTTTAAACATGTAAGAATAAATGCACATTTTTTAATAAATAAATTCAGAGTTTTGGGGGACTCCCTTGTATATGTCAAACAGATTATAGGGGGGATATGTATAATCATGAATGGTGAGGGGGTGTATGTGTAGTAAGCAAACATGCATATTTCATTCATCTCATGCGCACTTTGGGGTGGAGACAACATTTAAAAACATTGCAATTAGGCCTTACATGTCAAAATGTGAAGCAGAAGACATGAAAGCACTCACTGTGCAGCCTCTGTAAACCAACCAGAAAGTCTGTGGTTGGTGGCCTCTTATCAGAAAAAAGTTAATGAAATGTGTCTTGTTCCATCAAAACTGTAGTTATGGTTTGTGGAACAAGGGAAAACATTAAAGCTGTAATTGTTTCAATATTGTTTATTTCAAGGATAAAAAAATAGAAGTTTTGTGGCAGTCTATAGTTTATTCTTTAAGTGTAGAGGTGTGTGACATAACCTTTGTCTGGCATGACATTAGATCTTGTTTATAATTTGGTATCTTATTGTCACTAGTTAGGTGATGGTGTAATAACAAGCAAAACATTTGAGTCTGTTTCATTAGTCTCATAACCTCTATTTTAACATAATATTGCATGCAGAATTTTCCAGATTTCAAGTACCATTATTCATAAATTGCTTTCCAAGAATAAGTATCAGAAACTCTTGTTCCATAAATAATAAAATTAAAACATTCACAAAATACCAGGAAGATTTAGAAAGAAGTCTCCTCCTACCTAAAGAATATTGCAAGCCTTTAAAAATATTTATATCTAGAATCTGCATCGCAATTAAATATTCTACAGTTTGTTTTTAGGTTTCTAATTAGGGGCGGAGCTTAAGCTGGTGCTGACAGATCGGACTGTGAGCGTCTCCGCAGAGAGTTCTAATTAAATATAAAAGTCTACCTTTTATTTGTTAAATTTATCATTTTTTTTTTCACGTTTACAGTTATTTTAAGAGTCAGGTGTAAACCTAACAGAATTTCAAGGCCTTCTTAGAGCTTTCTGTAATGTAAGTTTATTTACAGGGGATCACCCTTATTGCCGGGTTTTGCTTTCCACGGTTTCAGTTACCTGGAGTAACCTGCAGTAAACCACCATCTGAAAATACCAGATGAAAAATTTCAGAAGTAAGTAATTCATAAGTTTTAAATTACATGCTCTTCTGCGGAGCATGATGAAATTTTGTGCCCTTCCACGCAGTCCTGCCTCGGACCATATAAGCCACCCAACCACTCCGTGGCTGTTTGCAGTGCTTGCCTTCAAGTGATCTTTGTTTCACTTAATAATGATCCCAAACTGCAACAGTAGTGATACTGGCAATGCAAAGACAAGTTGGCAAGGGCTTCCTATAAGTGAAAAGATGAAAATTCTTGACATAATAAGAAAGGAAAAAATATGTAAGCTGAAACTGCTAAGGTCTATATTAAAAACAAAATCTTTTACTTGTGAAATTGTGAAGAAGGCAAAATAAATTTGTGCTAGTTTTACTGTCGGACTTCAAACTGAAAAAGTAACAGGCACAATGAGTGATGAGTCTTAGTTAAGATTGAAAAGGTATTAAATTTGTAGGTAGAAGACATGAACAGCAATGTGTTCCAATAGATGGCAAGTGGATTTGTTACTATCCTCAGTTTCAGGCATCCTCGGGGGTCTTAGCTAAGAGGATACTACTGTTTGTATGTTTTTATATATTTACCTATAACTAGTTCAACCAGATTCTGGAATAAAGATAATAATAATGTCATGTAATATTTGTTGAGAGTCTGTATACATAGGCAAGTATGTTACATATTATCCCTACACTTTAAACAAATCTGTGCTGTAGAGCATGAAATAACTAACCAGGACACTAATTCCTATGCAAGCTTGGTTGAAACGATTACATGCAAGGAAAGAAGAATGCAAAAGGAAGAAACTTTTCAACTGACAGTTTATAATATAGGAATAAACTATGGTAGGCCAAAACTGATTCAAACATTTTTATAAAGTTTGTATAATCTCTAAATTCATAAAAATGTAACAAGTTGTCTACCATTAGCTGTATCCTGATGAGAAAAATCATCCTAGCAGAAAAAAAGGACTGGAAAAAAATACCATACCTGTTAAAATCCAAACTGAGCTAATATTGTTTTCTTATATCTAAAATAAGCCACCCTGCTTCTTCCTGTACAAAGTAAACAAAAAAAAAAATCCTATGTAATAAATGTTGCATAAGTAACAGGAAAAAAAAAAAACCAAAAACACATATTCTTACCCTTTTCAACTTTGCCCTGATTTACCTGACATCAGTTGCAAAGGTAAGTTTATATAGAGGTTGTATAACCCAATCAGGAAGGAAAAATGAAAACATGGAAAAGTCTTTATGCAAATGAGATCACATAAAACATGAACATCTTTCAGAGTTCAGAAAAATAATGAGGGAAGGTGATTGATTTTCAGTTTTTGTTTTGCTTTGCTTTGTTTTTTTGTTTTTTGTCTGAGTTCATCTCCAATTAACTCACAAGTTTAGGTTGCTGGTATATGCAACAGTTCATGTTTGGATGGAGATTTTTTGGTTACATCACACAGCCTCATGAGAATATCTGGTGGTTTTTAGGCATATGCAGTGTTCTCAACAACAAATTCAGTAATATTAAAATGACTATTTCTTCCATCTCCTTTACCCTATACTACTAAACAAAAATAGGAAAACTAACCTAGTTTGATACAGAATGTAGTTTCCAGTTAAATTGTAGAATTGCTGGTATTCTTCCATTCAAAATAAAATAGCAACAAAAAATTAGATTTTAGTATACATCAGACACTATGCTATAAGTAATGAATAGAAAGAGTAACAGAACTTTTAAATTTTAAAACTGATAATCAACATGAAGGGGAAAACAACTTTAAGTTTTTACTTTTGTTTTGCAGTTAATTAGTAAAAACTCCAATATGTTCATGCTTTCATTCACCGTATTTTATTAAACTTTTACTGTGTGCTGTGTTAGATGGTGTGAATGTAAAGATAAAAAAAGCATATAGCCCAGAAAAGAGATATCATGCTTACAGTAAAATATGTTAAGCTAATTGCCTTACTCAGGATAGTGTCCCATAAGGAAAAGAAGTAATGCATATTCCTTAGTAGTAAGGTTGCAAAAGCATATTATATGTGTGTGTGTGTGTGTTTGTTTATATATATACATATGTATGAATGCCTTTATATATGCATATATCTATACATTTATGTATACATGCATGTGTATGTATTTATATCTTTATATTTCCTGCTATTCTGAAGCTAATTTCAAGACTTAGACATAATGTGCACTTTCTGTAATCTAGCTGACCTAATCTTACTAAAAGAAAACAGAGAGCTGTCTTTGTTGGTAGTTTTTCATAGTTTGTTATCCCAAATATGCAAATAATTGAACTTAGGATACATTTTAGGATTTACTATTAAGTAAAAATGGTATCTGGAACAATCATCAAAACAGAGAAAAAATAGAATTATATTCACTTTGTTCCAATATTGTATTTTTATGAATTTATTTAATTCTGTCAGTGAAAGCTGCACAATCTAAAGTACTTTTAGCGATGATGGAAATTTTTATTTATGATTTCCAACAGGTAAGTACTCAACACTTGACATTTTTTGAGTAATTGAGATTGTTTTTACATAACTAGGACCTGTACTTTTTAATTTTTACTTACTTTTAAATGCGAACAACCACATGTAGTTAATGGCTACCCTACTGGACAATGTACCTCTACAAAATTTTGTTCCTGCAAATAACTTCCTCCTTTTTTATTAAATCTCTTTACTGGAATATCATTATAACTAAATATACTAGCCAGGCTCCATGGCTCAGCCTGAGATCCCGTGCTTTGGGAGGCTGAGGTGAGTGGATTGCCTGAGCCCCGCGGGTTCAAGACCTGCCTGGGCAACTTGGTGAAACCTCATCTCTACAATAAATCAAAAACAAACAAACAAACAAACGAAAATTAGCCGGGCGTGGTAGCACGCGCCTGTAGTTTCAGCTACTTGGAAGGCTGAAGGGGAAGGATCGCTGGAGCCCAGCAGGTCGAGGTTGCGGTGGCCGGGAGCGGTCACCGCACTCCATCCAGTCTGGGCGAGATTCCAACTCAAAAAAAAATAGATAGATATATATACACACCCACACACACACACACACACACACTATAGCATCATCCTTATGAATTTTTTTTTTTTTTTTTTGAGTTGCAGTCTCACTCTGTTAGCCAGACTGGAGTGCAGTGGCCGCTCCGGCCACCACAACCTCGACCTGCTGGGCTCCGGAGATCCTTCCGCCTCAGCCTTCCAAGAAGCTGGAACTACAGAAGCGAGCCACTACGCCCGGCTAATTTTTTGATTTATTGTAGAGATGATGTCTCCCCAAGTTGCCCAGGCGAGTCTCGAACCTGCGGGCTCAGGCAATCCACTCACCTCAGCCTCCCAAAGTGCGGGATTACAGGCTGAGTCACGGAATACACACCTTTCTTAACTCCAAAGCCATACTAGCTTGAGCCTATTTTTATGTCAATTTACTTTCTTAAAGAATTATTCACATTCACTGTTTCACTTTCTCATATCTTGCTTTTTCTTCAACTCACTCCAATTCTTCTTCAATCCACAGTGCTCCCATGAAATTGTCTCTCAGTAAGGTAAGCAATGAATGATAGTTTGTAAAATCCAAAGGTCTTCTTTTATTTTTCTGTCCTCATTTTATTCAATTGCTCACTTGTGTTCAACACATTTAAAATACTCCCTCTTCCAGGAGAAGTGAGGGCCTGTTAGAAGACCAAACTTCACCTGCCTGCATTCTACTTATGTAGTTAAAAAGTACCCCACATCTTATAATAAAAATAAAATAAAATAAAATATAAAATACTCCCTCCTTGAAATGCTCTCTTCACTTAGTATATGTTACCAATTTCCCGGGTGTTCTTTTGACACAACTGTGTCCTCTTTATTTTACTTTTTATCTAACTTCTCTTCCTTTTGTTTACTTCTTATGCTACTGTTCCTCAAATTCATTGTCTTCAACTGTTTTCTACTTAGCTGTTCACCTAAAGTATCTCATTCATTACCTTAGGTTTAAATATCATATGCCATCTATTCAGGTGATTGCCAAATTTATATCTGCTTGTACTTTCTCTCACTTCACATTTGTTTCTTTCTAGATAACCATTTAAAAACTACACACACACACACACACACACACACACACAGACATACACACACATACACACACATGTATATATCTGTAAAAATGTTTACATATACACAGACACGTGAACGTATGTATGGTTTCTAAAACAACACTGCCCTTCCCTTTTCTTTCACTACATGGCTGTAAATCTTGGAGACCATTTACAGGACGGTTCTGAGGTCTGAAAACAAGATTTCTGTTTTTAAAAAACTTAATGGAATTTTAATTATTTACTTAAAATAAAGAAAGCTAAAGGTTGCTGTGAATGGTTAAATAACTATATAAAAGCAATCACATCCCTGGATTCAGTCACATAACTTCTATTCATTTGACTTGTAAAAAAAGGTAAACTGGCAATTAAGCATCACAAGGCAAATAATACTTGTTTCATTGAGTTTTTACTTTTTAGTGATTTGAGTTGATGTAGTTAAAATTGAGTTGATGGAGGTGTCCAGCTGTTTTCCATTTCCACTGAAGATAGAACAAATAAAAACATACTCAAACTAAATCATAAAGAATAGAGGGTAGCTGGAAGGAAGACATTCCTCACTGTGAAAGTTGTCACAGCCCCTTCCAATGAGTTGTAAAGAGAGGTCATAAAAACTTCTCTTTATATTCTCATGTTGAGAAAATATAGCCATATACCTTATTTAGATAGGGCAATGTAGCAGATGCTTTCTGTAACCTTTTGTATTAATACTAGTCTTTGTCAGAATTGTGAAGATTTAAGGGATGTCCAAATACATTAGTAATTAAAATAAAGATGCCACAAAATATTTATATGCAGCCTGGAGTGCTTTGTAGAGAAAGAACATGCTGTTTCTATAGGCAAATAAAATTTGATTACTTTTAAAAGTTTTTATTTTTTCACAACAGATAAAATAATACATTCTTCTAAGATTTGTCCACATTTGTCCTAATAATTGCTTGCATTAAGCAATTTGTTAAATCTCTACACTGGTGTACAATGAGGTCATTGTATTTATTAATTTTAAATTTCATCAAATATACTTCTTAATATCTTACTTGACCAGTTAAGCAGGAAAAAAGAAAATTTTCTTTCTTTCTTTTTTTTTTTTAATAAGGAAATAACTTTCAGTATGTTGTTTAACACCAAACACACTTCCATTTAGTGCCTGGAATTTAAGATGTGAAATCAATTGACTCAAATTAGTAAATACAAAGTAGCTATCTGGTTCAGTGATCTGCAGGAATGTCATACACAAGGTAAGTCACACCACAAATGATCATTTTCTGGCTGTGGTCACTGGCTGTCACTTCTAGCATAGTAGAGCCATGTTAGGGGGAGTGGAAAAAGCACCACTTCTTATCATGTTCTCCCTCCTGCTGCCAGTCTCCCTCTGCCCCTGTTTTGGGTGTAGCAGAGATCACCCACTAATCAGCCCAGGATAGACTAACAGGAAAGGGTCAATCTGTTCTCCAACTACAGCCAGATTCACCTCCACAGCAGTCTCTGTGGCTCTGGCCTGGACTCCTGTACAGGAATTCGGCTCTGGCAGTGGCAGATAGAGAGAATAATAGGACTTTCTGCTAAATAAAGGAAGTTGGGTGAATGAATGGATGAGCTGCAAAGGTGTCATTTGCAAAGGGGTCAGGAGTGGTAAGGAAACAACTCATTCAGGCAGCTTTTTTTTTTTTTTTTTGAGTTGGAGTCTCACTCTGTCACCCAGAGTGGAGTGGCCACTCCCGGCCACCCCAGCCTCGACCAGCCTCGATCTGCTGGGCTCCGGCGACCCTTCCGCCTCAGCCTTCCAAGTAGCTGGAACTACAGGCGCGCGCTACCATGCCTGGCTAATTTTTTGATTTATTGTAGAGACGAGGTCTCGCCAAGTTGCCTAGGCGGGTCTCGAATCCGCGGGCTCAGGCAATCCACTCACCTCAGCCTCCCAAGGCGCGGGATTGCAGACTGAGCCACCTAGCCCGGCTAAGGCGGCTTTTGATCTCTACCTTCCAAGCCTGCCTGTTGCATAAGGAGAAGCCATCTCCCATGAGAGCAAAGTAATGGGGTGGGAGGTCATAGTCTCCCTACTGAGTCTTTCCAGAAACCAAGACTTCAAGGCACAAGGTTCCTGGTTCCCTACTTTCAACCATCCCCTCCACTCTTTCTACTGTCACTCCTTTGTGCTGCTTCTTGTGATTCTTCTTCTTTGTTGCCTTGCTGTCTTTTGATGCGTGCCTCACTCTCTTGCCTGTATCATTCTCAGAGTCTGAGCTGTCAGAGTCAGATGACTTCTTGTCTCTATGTTTCTTTTTCTTCTTTTCCTTCTTTCTTTTTCTAGAATTTCTCATGGGGTCAGGCTTCTCAAATTCTGCGGAATTTGTCTCTTCCTTCTCTTCCTCATCAGGTATCAGAGAGTATTTGGTCCCACCTGGTTGTATGAAATAATCTTTTGCAAAGTGGCCTTTACATTCACACTTCTTGCAGGTACTGTTCAGGACAGCCTTGAGGATTGCCTAGTATAATCCTGGAAGGACCATCTCCACCTCTCTTCTTGCTCCATGATAACGTTGTTAGGATAGAAGTCTTTCCTAGTTCCTTCGTTGACAACTTTCATGGAAAGGGATACTTTTATCCTATCATTTTTCATCTCTCTGCCAATAAGCTTCACCCACACCTTGTCTCTGACATGAACTATCTCAGGGGGCTTATCCACCGGACAGGATGACATATGAGTTCGATGAACCAGACCTTGCTTCTGACAGCCTGGGATTTTGATAAAGGCTCCATAGTCTGTCACCATAGCAACCTCCCCTTGGAAAATAGTGTAGAGAGCAGGAAAGTTTCCCATGGTCTCAGGCCTTCCTGAATTCATCCCTAATGTCCTATGGCTTCTCCATTTCTCTTTCGCTGCATTAATTCAAGTGTCGCAGCCTCAGCTCCCGCTGGCCCAGCCGCGGGATTGCGCGAAACACCAAACCAAGTCAGTGTTTTCACCCACAAGACCCAGCCAAGAAAAATTCTTTTTTTGATTAAGATAAAATATGCAGTCTTTCAATGTATTTTAATTATATCCAACTGTCTTATTATCCAATGATAATTCAATATTTTATAATGATGTTAAAAATTAAGAGTATCACAGTACTGCATATTTGTTTCTCCTTAGTGTGGAAAATTTAATTATTAACTAACATAGGGATCTTGTTTCACAACAAACACATAGTAAATATTTTGTGGATAACTCAGCATTGCCAAGTGAGAAGAAAGTGATTTAATAGAGAACAATAAAATATAGCTTCACATATTTTTGAAAACAGACATTTTTCCAGGTATGTTTTGTATTAATATGTTTTGAACTTTATTTTGTGAGTAGGCATTCATAGCCATCAACCATAGTGTTTTCAATTGTCCAATCATTCATGTTTTAAAAAAAATAATAAAATGGTCCTATGAAAATGATAAGAAACTGTAGTATCTCTTTGGTTATTTGAGAAGAAGTGAAAAAATAAGTTAGTGCTATAAAAGCAATGAATGACAAATAAATGAAGCTGGACAATCTATCTCCCTTCATATGATGAACAGAATAAAGAGGGTTTGTTGTTGTT
>CAUYQG010266720.1:0-14088 GCA_963574415.1 Tarsius wallacei
TCTGCCTCAGCCTTCCAAGTAGCCAGAACTACAGGTGTGCGCTACCATGCCTGGCTAATTTTTTATTTTTTTTTATTGCAGAAACGAGGTCTTGTCAAGTTGCCCAGGCTGGTCTCAAACCCATGGGCTCAGGCAATCCACTTGCCTCGGCCTCCCAAAGTGCTGGGATTACAGGCTGAGACACCAAGCCTGGCCTGTTATATCTTTCTTTATCTTAGCTTTACATGGTTTAATTCATACTCAGAATGGGCCATTGACTAAATAAACAAAGCATTTGGAATACTGACATTTAAATACAATTTTATAAAGAAAATGACATAATCATTCCTCAGATAAACCTCAGACATTTTACCAATTACAATCATTGAATCAAAATTCTTAAAGGACACCAAAGTCTCTAGTATCTCAAAACCTTGTCTAAATCAGAAAATATGTTTTATCCAATTGCTTTCCTGTTTATTGACAGTAAAACTTAACAAAAGAAACAACTTCTCTCTTATCATTTTTAAATAACATACTGAGTCCATAGTCCATTTTTGATGCCCTAAATATGATTCATTTTAAGCTGCACTTTAATATTTGTTGTTTGCCCAAACCAAACACAATATAACAGGTCATTTTAAGATCAGTTTGGCAATAAACTGTGCTTTCTCAGGCGAAAATTGTCAGAATCAAATGGAGTCCCTTGTGTCAAACCCTGAGAAAATGGAGCCTGGGAAGACTATGAAGGAAGGGTTCTCATGCACAGTTGCCTGATAAGAACTATCACAAAAGACACTGCCAAACCTACGACTTGCACAAGGGCCACCGCACTCTTACATACACACACACACACACACACACACACAAACACACACACACACAAATTCTGTGAGTACATCTGCCCAGCAATTGCCTGTCCCGCCTCGGACAGCTGCCACCCTTGTTACTGATACATGTAGCCAAGGATAATTGTTCCAACACAACTTACATAACCCTCCTCATTTTACCATTAACAACACTTGTCTTTTTTTGCCTCCCTGAATAAGCCTGTAGTGTACTATGACCCAGGTTTTCTGCATTGCAATACACTCTCCCTAATAAACTCATTATCTTTGGAGAATCTTTCTCTGTTTCTTTTTTAGGTTGACACTCATATAAAATTAAAGTATATTAAATAGCACAGGCTACTGATTAAATGAGAAAAGTAAAAATGCATCAAATTATGACCATTATTAGTATTACATTAGAAACACTTTGTAAAACATCCTTTGATATGCTGATCTAAAGTAAGATACTAAAATTAAGATAATGTTTACTCAATGGTACATAAAAAATACATTTTTTTATTTTCATAGAGATTTTTCAGATTATACATTATGTGAAAGAGGTGCCTAGGTCAAAAACTTTTGGGAAACAGCATCTTTTTTAAAAACTTGGTTATTTATCAGAATCATACAGTAAGCTTGTTAAACAAGGAGACTTCTGATTTCCATCCAGATCTCTGAAGCACAGCCTCCAAGAAGAAGCTGGGCCCCTCTATTTTTAATAAGTCCCCCAAATGATTGTGATGATGAACGTGCTGTGGGAGACACCCATCTTGAAAGAAAGTAGGTCCCTGAGGCAAAAAGAAGTCAGAAGAGCAGGTTTGTGGTCTGGGGAAGGAAAGGGTTAGGCAGAAGGAGGCCAGATCTGAGCATGGTCCTGCCCTGGAGGGTTCTGAAAAGCCAGGGGAAAGGTAGGAAGATCCAAAAGGGATGGATCAAAAATTTAAAATGCACATGATTGCAATATGGCAGACCCAATCGCTTATCTCAGAATCGTCTTTTGCTACTGTATGACTTTGGGAAAGTGACTGGCTTCAGGTTCCCCATCTATGTGATGGGGATTAAAAAACATCCTCCTAGGATTGCGGTAAGGCTTAAACAAAATCATCTAGGCAAAGGGTTTAAACCCAAAGCAGCTAAACATAAGTGGAGAACCCAAGGAGAGGCCGAGAATGCCTCTGAAGAGTGATTTTGACTCTGCCTTTGATCTGTCTCTGCAAAATTATTGTATACTTTGAAACTACAACTTGTCAGCTATCCTATTCTTTTAGGAATGGACGGTTTAATAAATCCCACCAATCTGGGATCCCCTGTCATTTTACTAGGCTGGTGCTTCAATAATCACTTTCCCCAAATATGGGAATTATTATTCTTTGGGATGGGCAAGTGGAGTATTTGGTGAAAGGAGCTAAACAATGCTGTGTTTTTAACATAGTTTCTACTAGATTTTCTGGGTGAAGAGAAGTGTTCCAGAGAAAAGGAGCCTATAATGACGACCTCTACTGAGGCAACAAAGAACCCAGGTTGGGGGCGGGGCTGTACGTACTGAAATCTTTGATTTAATTCTCACGGAAAGCATTTTTTTGATTTAACATCTTTCAGCAATGAAAATGCAATTGTTAGCTAGGCTTACAAATTGAAGGTACAATTTCTAAAAACTATAGAATAACTCACTGGGAGCACCCAAGCTGGTAACGAGATTAGAGGCTCAACTCTCAGACATCACACAGAATAAAATATATATTCAAATGCCCTCCCATACCCTTCAGGAAGCCAGGAATGGGCTCCCAGTGCAGACCACATAGATGCTATGCAAATACAGTGTGCATGTATCAGTTAGGGAAGTGATAAAAAAAAGCCTTAAGTGGTCTTGTGACTTCCCTTTTCCTTGAAGAAAAGATGAGGTTGTTTTCGAATTGCTGCTCAGCAAGGACACCTGCACCTCCTCCCTGGCCAGCTGGGTCTGCAGACCATGAGGGGCAGGTCTAGGAAGACACATGCAAATGAACCCTGCCTGGCTGCGGGGTGACCCAAGCACTCACACGGAGCTGCAGCAGTGAAGTCAAAAGGAGAGAAAAGAATGAAATGATTATTTTCATACTTATCCCTCACGGTTGCTCTCATCTATTGCTAGACTTGATGGTGCTTTCGTATCTCTGCTTGCCTTTCAGACACAATGCTCTTTACTGCTTAAAATGATTAGCATATTTCAGCAGAAGTTCTCATGACAGAAGTATCCTGCATGGTGATAATTCTTTTACCAGAAGAATGAAATTGGAAGCTTGGGACATTCCTGTTCATAACGTTATGTATCTATAGGTTCTCTCCTTGATGATTCCCTTCTTAGATTATAGTCTGACTAAAATCCAGCACAAGAAATGCGTAAGTGAATTTTATAAGGAGAGCATGAGATATCTGCTATGACATATCCAATATGCCACTTAAAATTTATTAGAAAGGCCTACCACCAGTGCCTTTCAAATTGTCAGCTAGGCATGGTGGCACACACCTGTATTCCCAGCTACTCAGGCTGAGGCAGGAAGATGGCTTGATCCCAGGAGTTCAAGGCTGCAGTGAGCTATGATCACGCCTGTGAATGGCCACTGCACTCAGGTCTGAGTGACAGAGCGAGACCCTGTCTCTTAAAAAAAAATTATGAATTTAATCTGTAAGTGGGGTCATTACTACGGAGAAAGCATCCTTCAAATGGGTGAGAAAATTGGGGCAGAAACAGTCTGACATGTGGCCGTGGAGAAGAAAACCCTAAATCTTATTTTCCAAGCACTATTCTATAGAAGATACAGATACTATGCCCCCTACTAAATGCTAAGCAACATTTGAAGGAGCACACATTGATTACAGTCAGGGATACAGTAGCAATTGCTTACAATATGCTACAAATTTATTCTGCTTTGAAAACAAAACTGCCCTGGAATGGAAAATTGATGAACAAATCTAAATTTCAAAAAAGATAAACCAAAAAAGACCTGTCGGTTCCATCTCAAGGCACAGAGTGATTGTTCACCTTTCATGAACAAGCAGCTAAAAGTATAGCAGAATTCCCTGCTAATGTTGGAGCTGCTCTCAATGTGTGATAAAAATCTATTGAACGAACACAAGAATGAATGAATGAGTGAATGGTGAAAGGATGGAAAAATGTGGACAAAGAGGGACTTTTACAGGTAGAAAAAGATAATGTTAGATAAATATATTTTTTAAGTTAAATGGAAAAATAAAAAATTTACACTTGTGAAAAAAATAACTGCTTGAGTAAATAGTCACGTTTTATATCTGTATTTATAATCAGCAAACTGAGGGGAAAAAAAAAGACAACCTTTCTCAAGGTTACCGATAAAGTCACAGAAGCGTTTAGGAGTTTCATTTCCTTAGGAAGTGTGTTCCTTCATACCAATGTTGTCACAGAAACTTTTCTTTGAAGTGTTTTTTTCCGGCCATTTTGTTGCTCTACTGAAAAGACTGGATCAAGAGGAGAGAACAATAAAGTTCCCCACACCTTCAGCTAGCTCCCTCCACCCTGCTCCCCACTGTGGTCATCCTTTCTTCCACAGAAGAGTTCCAAGAAATGCCTTTTGTTTAAAAACACTGACTGCTCCTTACAGCTCAGAACCAATACAGAACACAAATCTAGCTCTTAAGAAATGAACGCTATGGGACAGAAGGTGGGGCAGACACTGCAAGATCCCTGTATAGTAGAGGACCTGATTTGGGATAATCTAGGATATATGGAAATATGTTCGTCCTCCTTGTTAAAATGCTTTTCGTTCAATATTCTTCTGAAAGAGCCAAATCATTTAAAAGATGACCTGTTGGATATATTCAGGCCTGTCTGTTTTCCTGTAAGCCTCTGATGTGAAGGAAGGTATTCCCAGAGTCAGCGTCAGTTCCCCCTGGCCAGTCACCTTTCCTCATTTAGTACACCTCATGAAGAAAAATGAACAGCCACAGCCATAGGGAAATGAAATCCATTGGATATACCCAATATCCGCCCAATATCTTTAGCTATTAATTTCATTCATTTTTGGAAGCCACTTCAAACCCTTTTTGGAATGAAATAGTGATTATAAATAATTGAGCAGTATGTGTGCAGTTGCATTCTATGAGGAATTACATTTCTTCTAATGTGGGACTCAAAATCATTGGAATTAATTCATTGGAAAACACTCTCTTCAATTCCATTTTCTCTCAATGTAAAAAATCCAGACTACGTGTCAAAACCTGTTTCCCTGAAAGGGACCAAAAGCAGCAAAATTAATCACCAGAAGCTATTATCATTGAATATAAAATTACATAAAGGCCTCTGAAGACTAGACAGTGCTTAAACTACATGAGGGTGTGGTTGTGGGTGTGAAATATGTGAATATCATGTGAGCCTTGGCTGCATGCCCAATGCATGCCCACACAGCTGACTGGGTAGACTAGTTATCTCAGAGGATTGCCTTTAAGCAAAACCATCTGACAATGTGGTCTAAGAGACGGCAAGGTGGGCTCTGTCATGGCAGCAACTCTGGGGTTGCATCTGTCTTGGGGTGCACAGGCAAACCAAGAAAACAATATATTGTCAGAGTGGGATCTGCTGACGATGAACTTGGAGTGGAGTTTTAGGAGTATAATCAGAATCAAAAGAGATGACAGTCTGCTAAACTTTAATATAGGTTATTAACAAAAAGCAAAATCTGCAGAGTAGTCTGCAACTGCTTGGCTTCTTAAGTATAGCTGTGGTTTAGAGCAAAGTTGGTCATCAGAACTAGTATTGGGTTTCTAGAGTATACATTTTTTAAACTCCTGGCTCAGAAGTTCTATGTAAGCATTGTAAGCAATTTTTAAAAATTTTAAAATAAGGAAGAAACAAATGTTCCAGTTACTCTTAGTTCTTCTTTAGTGACTGGGCAAAATTGGAGGTTTTTGGAAAGCAGTGCTTTCTTCATCTTTTAAAAGACTTATTTCTTTTTCAATCTTGGCCTTGTGACTTCTGCTCTGGGTTAACTGAGGCCAGGTCCTTTTGAATGTTTGAGTTAGAGAGCCCCTGGGAAAAGAAACTTCAATTATTTTCCTGTCTGGATAAGTGTCAGAACAATTCATCATAACAACTAGTAGAAATGTACCTAATTCCATAAAAGTCACTCTCCGACCTAAGACATTGGCATTTGTTTTATTGCATTTATCTGGTTTCAGTTCACAGAATTTAAGCCCCATGGGTGAGGTATATACAGTCACAAGACATTTGATTGAGTAGTGGAAATTTGACAATTAGCCTAATTACTTGGGAGATACAGACAAATAAGGTAAGCAATTTGGGCTGTACTTAGAAATAAATATTCAGGCCAACTAGAGAGAAGGTAGAAATAAATATTCAGGCCAACTAGAGAGAAGGAAGGAAGATAAAATGTAAAGGCTTTCACTGGTACGGTCATATTTGCTTTGAACAAATCTGAGTATGAAAATACAAACATAGCCGGGCTCGGTGGCTCAGCCTGTAATCCCGTGATTTGGGAGGCTGAGGTGAGTGGATTGCCTGAGCCCGCGGGTTCAAGACCCGCCTGGGCAACTTTGTGAGACCTCATCTCTACAATAAATTAAAAAAAAAATTAGCCGGGCATGATAGCGCGTACCTGTAATTCCAGCTACTCAGAAGGCTGAGGTGGAAGGATCGCCGGAGCCCAGCAGGTCAAGGCTGCAGTGGCCGGGAGCGGCCACTGCACTCCAGTCTGGGCGACAGAGTGAGAAAAAAAAAAAGGAAAATACAAACATATACAAAAAAACAAAAAAAATGAAATCAGGATATGATTATTTGCTTTAGAAAGGAGGGTCACTTGGGAATCTTAACGTTCTCTTGACTTGTAGTAAGATATCTTCAAACATTATCATGATGTCAATTTTTCCCCACTTCCTTAGACTAGTCTTCAAGAATGAGGATTGTATCAGTGAGACAAAGAGAAATAAACCAGAACGAGGCTCTTGAGATTCTAAAAGGAAGGCTGATAGGGGACAGGAAAGAGAGGACAGCAAGAGCCTAATGTCACCTGGGTAAGGTAGCAGGGAACATGGTGGCAGGCGTGCCCTTGGAGGTGGGTGGAAAGGGAATTGGGAATGGAGAGGACCGACTGGCAACCAGCACACTTGGTAATATGGAAGTCAAGCCAGGCCTGCACATTGTGCGCTGCAGATGCGAGAGAAACCTATCCTTCCTGGGCCAGGACCGCCACAAGTACCTCCCTGCCCACTGCATATGAGCAGAATGTCCAGCTCTATCCAAACACCTCAACGACCCCCTCGGAATACCCTCATGTTACCTCCCTTGAATGGCCCACACCATATAATCCCTCCCCCAAACAGAGTGGATGCTTGCCACTCAACCATGCTGCTGGGGAAAAATCCAAACCTCTTTATGGAGATGAGCAGCAAAATACACCGCCCATTACAAATTCATGTCCCTCCTAATAAATGTATAGAAATTGAGTCAACCCACATCTTTTAGGAGCATATCTACTCTATCAGGCAGGGGCAGTGGAATGCCACCTGGGTCTTCTGAACCAAGAGCTCTTGCTCCCCTAGACTAAGCGGCTGATCATGTGGTTAGACGGAGGCTGCACAAAATGGACAAGATGCTGAGCATATAGATATGAGCAGTTAGCAAATGAAGTGGACATCGTCATAAATCTCCCTCTACAACTCCTTGGGCAAGTCTGAAGGACCTCATTTCTCTTTTCATTCGTTCATAGAGTAAAATGTTTACTGGGTACCAGTCTAGAAAGTCTCTATATTATGTGATACAACTAATGCAGATACATTCAGGATAATATTTCTGCCCTGCAGAGCATTAATGATTTTACAACTAACATTCACTACAGCTAAAGATGACTAAAGTCCCTTTCAGCTAGAAAGTTAAATGATTCTATTAAAGTTCAGCTGCATATCTAAATGGGGGGCTTGGGTATATAATGCAAAATTCTGGACTTAATTTGCTGGGGGCTCCTGTGTGCTTTGTGGGGGAGGTTGTGCAGCAAGCCCGGGCTTCTCAGGAATAAGAAGGCTATAAAGGCAGCGGCTACCACAGTCTTCACCGCCTTGTGAACAACTCTATAAAGTTAAACTACACACTCTGTGAATACTTTGCGAAGGTGTGTTACATGCTCATAACTCTATGAACGTTGCCTACAGGACAGTGTTGATTGATTTTTGCTTTTTTCCTTGACCTTTGATTCGGTGGGTAATAACCAGTTTGGAACTAATTTTAAGGTGCTTGATAAAAACCTGTTGCCACTAATTCCTATATAGAATCAGAACCTTAATACCGCTGTGATAATACCAGCAGAAATAAAAGGAAGACAACAGGATTTTTTCCTCTTATTTATTTATTTTGAGTCAGAGTCTCACTCTGTCGTCCAGGTGGAGTGCAGTGGCACACTCACGGCTACTGCAGTCTCGTCTTGGGCTCAGTGGATCCTTCCACCTCAGTCTTCCAAGTAACTGAGACTACAGGCATGCACCACCATGTCAGACTCATTTTTTTTTAATTGGAGATACGAGGTCTCACCATGTTGCCCAGGCTGGTCTCAAGCTCTTGGGCTCAGGCTCCTCTCGCCTCTACCTCCCAAAGTGCTGGGACTAGAAGTGTGGGCCACTATGCCCAGCCCCTGTTTTTTAAAAAATTTATAACTTACTGATTATAGCTTACTGTAACCATGTTTAAATTACATGTATAATAAAAGGAGTATAAATATAAATATTATTCTCCCTCCCCCAATTTTTCTTGTAAAAAATTGTCAAATATTTGGAAAAGTTGAAAGAATACAATAGTATAATAAAGGCCTGAGTCCCTTCTCTTAAATACAATTATTAACATTTTGCTATATTTACTTCATACATCTACCTACCTATTTACTTATTTATTGTGGAGCCAGTTGAAAGACAGTTTTCAATACCACAACACTTCATTACTAGGCATTTCAACATGCAAAGTCTAGAAACAAGGACATTTTTGAAATAAAATACTACTAATACATTTTAGAAAATAAACAAAAATTCTGAAATATTATCTAATATCCTGTTTATATTTAGGTTTTTCCAGTTGTCTAGGAATTATTCATTATGCTTTTTAAAATGGTTTTATTTTTATGTAGGTTTTTCCCAGTGATCTAAGAATTACTATTTAAGCTTATTACTATATGGTTTTCCTTTATGTGGTAGGAGTAACTTTATCAACACTTGGCTTCACTCTATTGACAGAAAGCGGGGCTTAAGAAACTGTTCTAATACCCAAATTATCTTTTTTGTCAATGGACCCCTAAATTCAGTTACTAGTATTCATATCTTATTTGATAACAAAGTTAAGCAGGTAAGATCACCAGAAGTCTATGTTGATGATCTATCTATATGCATAGACACATAGCAGATAATCAGCAAATGCTACTTTGAAATTTTTCCTGGCCTAAATCACTATGGACCAACTGAAGGAGTTGACTTATTCAAGGTAGCTAGTCAGGAAGGGGGCTGGAATTGCTTTGGACGTAGCAAGGCTGAGAAATAAAACACAGGCCAAAAGGAAGATTCCTATATAAATCACTCAGGGAGAGTCTGGGTGGTCATCAAGGCCCACCTCACTTTGTAGCTAGGAAAGCTGAGACACAGCACAAGTGACCGGCCATGGTTGCACAGTCAGATCACCACCTGCATTGGCAAAGGCGCAGTGATCATGTAGATAATACGAGAAAGAATGTGCTTAGATGAACTTTCAAATTATTGTAGTAGTGTTGCTCCTTGCATCAATTCTGGAAAACACAAAAAATGCTCAAAGGAAAATAAAAGTTTGTAATACCAGTCTTGAGCTATAATCACCATGAACATTTTTACTTGTCCTCTTTTGAGATGGTTCAATGCCTGGGCTTTGGGTCTCCAGTTAAACCTAGATTTGATGATAGATTATAAAATGTTCCCCAATGTTCCATTATTGGGAATGAAGGGACAGCATTGTTCCTCTGGGAAGATTAGTGTGGCCTTTCTGACTCATTCGGTCATTAATGTCATTTACTTGCATATTCATTCAACAGCTATTTAGTGAGCACTTATCATGTGCCAAGCACTGTGCTAGGCATTGGGTACACAAATATGAATGTGACAGTTGTAGTTCCTCCTCTCATGGAGATTATATCCTAGCCAGGAAAACATAGTGAACACTTCATTATACTTATGAGCCCAAGCAGGGCACCATGAGATTATACAACAGAGCCTCCTGACACTTCCCAAATTGAGGCTTATGCTAGGATCAGCCCTGCTACTCAGAGTGGACCACAGACAATGATGAGTTCTGGGAGCATCTTTCAAGTGCAGAATCCCAGACAGAATCAGAACCTGAGCTGTAACCTGAGCCCAGGGGACTCACAGGCATATCAGGGCTTGAGAAGGTTGGTCTAAAGGATGAGTAGGAATCTGCCAGGCCTGTGAGTGGGCTCTGGGTGAGAAGGCATGTGGCACTTTGAGATGGTAAGGATTGGGACCACAGCCAGATGAGGGGGATGGATCAGCAGAGACCAGATCAAGCAGAGCCTCAGAAGCTCTGGGTTTGGGGTTGCCCCCACCCTCACCTCTCCAGTTCCTCCTGGAGTCTTCAGTTTCCACTTCTGCAAAGGAACAATCTTCTCCTACCCGTGCCCTTGGGTTGTCATGAGGCTCGCATTAGTTAATGTGTTAAGAAATGTTCACCACTGTGAGGGTCCCATCACAGTTATTTTGAAAGGACACAGAGAAGAGCTACACCTTTTGTGGGTGCTCACTGAACTATCTCACTGTGTTAGAACAATTGGTGAGGCAAAGCACAAATCATGGTGCTCTTAGGAGTAGCTGATCAGTTGTGTGAGGCTCCAACGCACCCCAAGTGCAGGTAGTGATGGATAAAGACCCTCTTTAGCTCTAGCTTTGCATGCTGGGGAGGTAGAGGGGGTAGGATGGGGTAGGGTTACACATAGTGGAAGTTGTGGGGTTAGGGCGGCCCTTGGGCCAGCATCTTCTCCCACCCCACACTCACTCCCTGGCTCTGGGCTGCAGACAGAGTGGTCAGTCTTATTTTTCAGACTCCATCGGCACCAAGCTTCCTTCTGTGTTGTCAGATGCCAGGTGAGTGAGTCACCGAGGATGACCTGGAGGGATGACTTCCAACCTCTCTGCATTGCCTTCCTCTTCACTTTGAGGAATGTGGGAAAGGATAGAATGCTAAAACAAACAAACAAACAAACAAAAACTAAACCCAAACAAAACCACCACCGAAGAAAAATAAACAGACATCCAAACATCCCCTCAAAGTAAAGGCCTTGAATGTCATGAAGTCTCTTATTCCCATTATTTACTCTTATTAATCGGATTGAAGTATCAGGTTTCCAAAGCTCTTACCTATAACCAGGGCTCCTCCTTGGATACACCTTTGTAATTCTAAACTGGGCTTGGAAGATGGACAGGTGACCCAGAGAGCTCCTCTCAGTTCTCAGTTTTCACATTCTGTTGTGCAGTCTCCAGCACTGAACTAGCTATTCAGCTTGATTTACAGCCTGAAACCACTCCACCTCCTCTGTATCTGTTACTGACATTTATGTAACACAAGTCCTAAGAGGTGTTTACAGCACACTTTCTGCCATGTACTGTTTTATGGGTCCTCACAACAGTCATGGGTTTTTACATTTTTGTTCTAAATTCCTGACTCACAGAAAGGCAAATGGAAGCAAAGACACATCAAGTGAGTAGTTTGAGATTACATGACTGAAATTAGTCAGTGGCTGGGCAGAACAGCAGTCAAAAGTTTTAATGTTTACTTCAGCAATTCCTTCATCACCATCATAATCAGCAGCAGAAGAAAATACTTAAGTAACAGAAAAAACTTTAAGAAAAAAATACTAATAGTGCTTGCTCCCACCACTTGAGTCAAGTACTGCTGGTATTTTAGAGATTTACTCCAAGCCTCCCACAGCACCCATCCCCCTCTAAAAAATGTTGCAAGTAAAGTATGCATTCATTTAATTTAAAAATGTATATGAAAACATTATAGATATAGCAAAAGTCCCTCTTGACACTTTTCCATCTTGACCTGTTCAACATCCCAGAGGCATCTTTTTGGGTTCGATAGATATCATTTCAATTTTGCTATTGTTTTGTCACATGTATACAACCTTCTGTAGTATCCACCAACCATTTTCATTGACCCTTTTTTTTCCCAGAGAGCTATTTATACTTCATAACTGATTCATTTTTTGTAGCTGTATAGTACTCCATCATACTTTTGTGTCACTAATTTACTCATTCCCCATTTGATGAATATTTGAGTCATTTCTAATTTCTCACTTTAACAAACAGTGCAGCAATGATGTCCTTCTGCAGTTCTCTTCATGCATATGTGCAAATGTTTCTCTAGGATCGTTGTGTAACCAGCTATGCACACTTTTAGTTTTAACAATTCTCTAACCTGCCATCCAAAGAGCCTGTTCTAATTACTACACCTAATATCAGTCTATGGGAGAGCACGACTCTCCATCATCTTGCAGAAATTCTTGTTTTTGTCAAATTTGCTCAAGTATAATCTTCATAGGTTAGAAATATAATTCTTAAATATTTCTATAAATATGGAATGTACACGTGTCAAAAACTTATCCAATTCCTAAATGAATGAGGAAATTTCTACGATGGAAAAGCTGATTCAAATACCATTTAGAGGGCTGGGTTTATAAAATTCTTTTATTTAGAAAGTGTTAAAATAAGATTGCTAGCCTAGACATAAGAATGGTTAATGTCCTACAAGGCAATAAATTATAATCTTTGAGGTTATGTTTTCTTTAGGACAAAGATTATTTGCATCTCTACTAGGCATAAATCTGCAAATTAATATATGACATCATAGACCCTTAGCCCTTAATTAATAATAAATAGCAACATATTGTCCTAGAAAATTAAGTAATCCTTGGGCCTTTAAATGATGCTGAAATATGACACTGAAAGGACACACATTGCAAAGATGACTATTCTGTGGGCCTTATTTCCAGATTTTGAATAATTTTTTTTTCACAGATTTTTTTAAATGATTAATCCAATGGATAAAAATGGCAATCCGTTGTGTTTTAATCTGAATTTTTGTCATTATTAGTGACTTTTGGTCATTTGTTATTTTTACTTGACCATCTAGTTTTCTGTAGTTCTAGGTCTAAACAAACAAATACCGCGAATATGAAAACATTTTCCTCTCTTTAGTGACTAAGAGTGTTTGGCACACACTAGAGGACTGTGTCACAGAGCTGGGCCTCTTAGGCAACAGTGGAATGAAGACCTGATTGGTCCTTGTAAAGACAGTACACATCAAGGGCTGCCCCCCAAAGAGTGGTCATGAAAGTGTCATAATTCTGGCCTTTAAAGTCCTGGGGATGCTCCCCAGCCGGGGACAGCAACAGAAAGGGTTGTGTCCAGAGAACGGAATGGGGGTCAGGAATGCCTCAACGGGCCTTTGACTCAAGAAAGCCAGATGGTGGAAAACAACCTCTGCTAACAGTTTATAGGGCAAAGGGGGAAGCTGACCAACACGGGAGGTCAAGGTAGTCCAGATGAAGAACTCTTGACATGATATCCGCAAGTCACTGGCGCAGTCTGGAGGTCACCTCTGGGTCTGGACTGAGCCAAGAGCGGGGCCCACCTGCCACCAGCCTGTAAGGTTTCTGCGCTGCAACTGGGCTTCCGAGACTTTCTGGAATGCTGCAAAGGCGGTGAAGCTCTCCTTGGCCCTCCCGCCCCTGCCTTCGGCGATGTGAAGTCACTCGTCACTTCTGGAACCAACTCGCAATTCTTAAACTATCGCTAGAAATTATCTTTCAGTTAGGAATAGCCTAAGTAACGGGCTGCTGCGAATTCATTTGCAGCGTGGGCAGTTTCCCCAGTTGGCTCACCCGGAACGCCCTTTCCCAGGAGACCCCCTTTCTCTCCACCGTTGTGCCCCACTTCCCTTTTCAGAGGGCGACACTCCGGCTGACCTTCCGAGCTCCTGGGGACCCCTCTACCCGGCGCGGCACTGGCCTGCCCCGAAGTCTGTCTGTTGGGCCGCGTCCCAAGGCGCGTCTCCGCGGAGGCACTACCGGAATGCGCGGGAGGACGCGGGCGGGGACGCAGGACACGGAGGGGACGCGGGCTGGCCGGCCTGAATCTTGGTTCGGGGTTCCAGCTGAGCTCGGGCGGGTGGGGGACCGCGCTCGACCCGGCCCTGGACCCCTCCTCGCCCCCCGACACACGTCGCCCCGCC
>CAUYQG010266722.1:0-10243 GCA_963574415.1 Tarsius wallacei
TTCATTAACATAATATCTTCCATTTCTATTCACGTTGCCACAAATGACAGAATTTCACTTTTTATAGCTGAATAGTATTCCATTATGTATATATACCACATTTTCTTTATCCATGTATTTGTTGATGAACACTCAGGTTGATTCCATACTTTGACTATTATGAATAGTGCTGCAATAAACAGGAATGCAGAAGCCTCTTTGAAAAAATGATTTCTGTTCTTTTGACTAAATTTTAGTTTGACAAGGAACTTCGTATTGTTTTCCATAGTGGGTGTGCAAACAGGGTGTAAGAGTTCCCTTTTCTCTGCATCCACACCAGCATTTGTTACTTTTTGTCTTTCTGCTTTCTGATAATAGCCATCCTAACTGGGTTGAAACAATATCTACTTGTGGTTGGTAATTTGCATTTCCCTGATGATTAATGATGCTGAGCATTTCATTTTTTCATATATCTGTTGGCCTTTTGTATGTCTTAAATTTCGGGCCATTTTTTTTTTTTTGAGTCGAAGTCTCACTCTCACCGAGGCTGGAGTGCGGTGACATGCTCATGCTCACGGCCACGGCAGCCTTAACCTGCTGGGTTCAGGCGATCCTTCCACCACAGCCTTCCAAGTAGCTGGGACTACAGGCGTGCGCCACCACACCTGGCTAATTTTTTTTATTTATTGTAGAGATGAGGTCTCGCCAAGTTGCCCAGGCTGGTCTCGAACCCCTGGGCTCAGGGAGTCCTCTCAACTCGGCCTCCCAAAGTGCTGGGATTACAGGCATGAGCCACCACACCTGGCCTGTTGTCCAGAGCTAGAGTGCAAAGGTCATGACTCACTGCAACCTCAACTTCCAGGGCTCAAGTGATTCTCTTGCCTCAGGCTCAAGAGTAGCTAAGACTACAGGTCTTATTTTTATTTTTGGTAGAGACAGGATCTCACTACGTTGGCCAGGCTGGTCTTGAACTCCTGGGTTCAAGTGATCCTCTGGCCTCAGCCTCCCAAAATGCTGGGATTACAGATGTGAGCCAGTATGCTCAGCCTTATATGTCTACTCTTCAGAAATGTCTGTCCAGATTATTTTCCATCTTTTATTTTATTTTATATTTATTTATTTATTTATTTATTTTTTTGAGTTGGCGTCTCACTCTGTCGCCCAGACTGGAGTGCAGTGGCCGCTCCGGGCCACCGCAGCCTCGACCTGCTGGGCTCCAGTGATCCTTCCGCCTCAGCCTTCCAAGTAGCTGGAACTACAGGCGCGCACTACCACACCCGGCTAATTTTTTGATTTTATTGTAGAGATGAGGTCTCGCTTGCCCAGGTGGGTCTCGAACCCGCAGGCTGAGGCAATCCACTCACCTCAGCCTCCCAAAAGCACGGGATTACAGGCTGAGCCACCGAGCCCGGCTTATTTTCCATTTTTTAAATCAGATTTTAATTTATTTTTTGCTGTTAAATGCTTGAGTTTTTTTTTTTATATTCTGGATATTACTCCCCCATTGAACGAGTAGTTTACAAATATTTTCTCCCATTGTGTAGGTAATTTTTTCAATCTGTTGATTGTTTCCTTTGCTGTGCAGAAGCTTTTTAGTTTGTTATAACATTATTTATTTTTGCTTTTGGTGCCTGCGTTTTTAAGATCTTTTTCACTAAATCTTTCCCCAACCCAAAGATTTAAAGCATCTTCTTGGCCAGGTGCAGTGGCTCAGCTTATAATCCCAGCATATGGGAGGCCGAGGCAAGAGGACTGTCTGAGCCCAGAGATTTGAGATCAGCCTGGGCAACTTGACGAGACCTCATCTCTACAATAAATCAAAAAATTAGCCAGGTGTGGTGGTGCACGCCTGTAGTCCCAGCTACTTGGAAGGCTGAGGTGGAAGGATCTCCTGAACCCAGCAGGTCAAGGCTGCAGCGGCCAGCCATGAGCATGCCACTGCACTCCAGCCTGGGTGAGAGTGAGACTTCGACTCAAAAAAAAAAAGGCCCGGAATTTAAGACATACAAATGGCCAACAGATATATGAAGAAATGAAATGCTCAGCATCACTAATCATCAGGGAAATGCAAATTACCCACCACAATTAGATATTTTTTCAACCCAATTAGGATGGCTATTATCAGAAAGCAGAAAGACAAAAAGTAACAAATGCTGGTGTGGATGCAGAGAAAAGAGAACTCTTACACCCTGTTTGTACTCCTACTATGGAAAACCGTACGAAGTTCCTCATCAAACTAAAATTAGAACTACCACATGATCCAGCAATATCACTATTGCACATTTATCCAAGAGAACAGAAATCGTTTTTTCAAAGAGGCTTCTGCATTCCTGTTTATTGCAGCACTATTCACAATAGTCAAAGTATGGAATCAACCTGAGTGTTCATCAACAAATGAATGGATAAAGAAAATATGGTATATATACATAATGGAATACTATTCAGCTATAAAAAGTGAAATTCTGTCATTTGTGGCAACGTGAATAGAAATGGAAGATATTATGTTAATGAAATAAGCCAAGAACAGAAAGGTAAGCAGTGCATGTTCTCACTCATATGTGGAAGGTATAAAACAATGTTGCTCTCATAGAAGTAAAAAGTAGAACAGAGGATACTAGAGAGTGGTGACAAGAGTGAGACTCTAACTAAAAATAAATAAAATAAAGCATTTTCTTTATGTTTTGTTCTAGTAGTTTTATCTCTTTGGGTCTTACATTTAGGTCTTTGACCCATCAGAGTTGATATTTTTATGGGTTAGAGGTGGGGGTCTAGTTTCATTCTTCATGTGGATAACCAGTATACCCAGCACCATCTATTGAGGAGACTGTACTTTCTCCAGTGAGTGTTCTTGGTACTTTTATAAAAATTCAATTGGCTGTAGATATGTAGATTAATTTCTAGGTTCTCTGCTCTGATTGACTGCCTTATGTATCTGTTTTTATGCTAATATCATGCTTTTTTTCTACTATAGTTTTGTAGCATATTTTGAGGTTTGGTGTGTGATACCTCCAGCTTTGTTCTTTTTCCTCAGAATTGTTTTGGCTATTCAAGGCCCTTTGAGGTTCCATGAAAATTTTAAGATTTTATTTTCTATTTATGTGAAAACTATCATTGCTATTTTGACAGAGATTGCATTGAATCTGAATATTAATTTGGATAATATTGTCATTTTAACAATATTAATGTTGTCAATCCATGAGCATGGGGTGTCTGTTTGTTAGTATCTTCAATTTTTTTCATCAGTGTTTTGTAGTTTTTGTTATAGAAGTCTTTCACCTTTTTGGTTAAGTTTTTTCCTAGGGGAATTTTTTTGGTAGCTATCATAAACGGGATAGACTTCTTTATTTCTTTTTCAACTCGTTTATTTTTGTGTATAGAAACATTGCTAATTTTTGTATATTAATTTTGTATCCTGCAATTTCACCGAATTCATTTGTCAGTTCCAAGGGTTTTTTGATAGAGTCTTTAGGTGCTTGTAGATATAAGATTATGTCATCTTCTAACAGGAGTAATTTGACTTCCTTTTTTCCAGTGTGAATGCCATTTATTTTTTTTCTCTTGCCTAATTGTTCTGGCAAACATCTTAATCCACTAGACCCAATCTACTTTAAAATACCTCATCTTTAGCTAGAGCTCTCCACACATCCAGGCTTCATCTACACTGCCCTAAATTTTACCAAGCAAGCAATATATGCCTCTACAGCCATGCTTTTATTCATGGCTACATTCACTACCTGAAATGTATCCCCATCTAATAAAATCCAGTTTTTTCATTGAAGTTCATTTCAACTCTGCCTTTCTTAAATCCATCCTAATTCTTTCTGTTGAAATTACTCTGTTGTTAAGCACCTCCCAGTACTTTGTTTGAAATCTTGTTATAGCATGTAGACCATTTTGGTAGTGCATGTTGAGACAGCAGAATTTCAATAGTTCATGTCTTTGTAAGAATTGGCATATCTATTGGCATATAGCTGTTTATAACATTCCCAAAATATCCTTTTTATTTCTGTATTTCTGTAATGTTGGTAAATGAATAGCATTAATCCCCTCTTTCACCTCTGATTTTAGTAGCTTAGTAATTAATCACTCTAACTAAAGGTTGAGGTAATATCTTAAATCTTTTTCTGTCTTCATAGATGTATAATGAATCTGGTCGTAGTTGCTTTTAGTAATATCTAATATTAACACTTTTAGAAATAGCTAAGCTAGCTTCAGGGTTACAGCTCTAAAAATGCATGTGCAGTCTATTAAATTTGACTTTCAACAGTACTGCATATTGAAATATCTCATATTAAAAGATTTAATTAAAAGTATTAATCTTAAAATTATTAAATTTTAATTGTTAAATTATTCTTGTTTGCATTATCACAAGAAATTCCAACATTAAGTTTGCCAGTGATTGAACAAAAAAAATCATTTGCTAGTTTACCACACCAAATTTGGAAGCCAAAGATAACTATAGCTCAGAGCTTATGACTTGCTGGACTGGAAAAACAAACTTTGTAGTTCAAGTCTATCAAGAGAGTCAGGACTTGAGACACCAAGATGATACAGAATAGGAAAATAGAAAAATAAGCAAAATATTCTTAATGCAATTTTGCCTCGAGGAATTCCTTAATGTCTAAGCCACAAGTAATTGAAACTAGACAAGAAACTAGTCATAAAGCAGCTTTTAAGAAGTAAAAATTCAAAACCTAAAATTAGGCAGTTTTATGAGTTGGAAATAATCTCAAATTCAGGGCAACCATGAAAGAAAGCAATTGCGAGTACCACAGGTCTTGGGGAATGGGTTATGTTCTGAGAATAAGACCAAATCCAAAATAAACTAGTGTGATCTGGATTAAGGTGATTATTGATTAGTTTGCCTTCTAAAAGAAAATGTAAACATTCTTAGAAGAGGTAAATGCCATCCAGAATCTCTATAATTTTTGCATACACACATAAAATTGAAAATAAGTCAAGCATGTTAGGGACAAAAAAATTAAAGCAAAAGAGAAAGTAAACATAATAGGAACAGATCCACAATTGGTATAGATATTGAATTTATCAATCATGAAATTTAAAATAGCTATTATTTTAAAACTAAAGAGAATTAATGGAAAGGTGAAGAATTTCACTAGAAAATTAGAGTGTATTAAAAACGAGTCAAATGTAATATTTTTTTTTTTTTTTTGAGTTGGCGTCTCACTCCATCGCCCAGACTGGAGTGCAGTGGCCGCTTCTGGCCACCGCAGCCTCGACTTGCTGGGCTCCGGGGATCCTTCCACCTCAGCCTTGCGAGTAGCTGGAACTACAGGCGTGCGCTACCATGCCCGGCTAATTTTTTTTTTTGATTTATTGTAGAGATGAGGTTTCGCCTGCCCAGGCGGGTCTCGAATCCGCGGGCTCAGGCAATCCACTCACCTCAGCCTCCCAAGGCCCGGGATTACAGGCTGAGCCACCGAGCCCGGCTCAAATGTAATTTTTATAGTAAAAAATATAATATAAAATTAACCCATAGATATCCTTATTAGCAGATTAAACAGAGCAGAGACCAGAAGCCAAACTAAACTACGGAGATTGAAATTAACAAATCTACATGTAAAATATGACAAAGTGGGGTTGATCTTAGAAATGCAAAGTTGGAGAGGAAGATGGCAGCTGAGTCAGTCAGACTATGTGAGTCCCGGTGTGAGTGATTGAATGCATGGAAGATTTTGTGTACGTATCAGTGAGTGAGTGGGTGTGTGAGTGGTCAACTGAATGAGGGCTCAAGAGTAAGGGACAGCGCTCTCCTGGTGAAGCAGCTAGTGGCGCAGTTGCTTGGCTTGGACCCCAGAAATTCCCAGGTGGCAGAAGTAAAATGCCATTTTTTGTTTAAACTGACAAAAGTTTTACTGCAAAGAAGCAGCTGGAAGAGACTACCAACTCCACAGTCTGCCTCACCACTGCAGCAGAGGAGACTGCTGGCTACAGACTTTGCTTTACCACTTCAGCACCTGGCCAGACACTGGCAGCAAAGGCTGCAGAGGGAGACCAGAGACAGAATCCCACTGGAGAGGTTGAAAGAGGCACCCCACCACCATCTTGAAAATGGGACAGGAAAGTACTCTGACTAGCTCACCATGGAGCAACAGGCACAATCTCTGTGACCAGCAGATCAACTACTCAGGGGTTGATCATGACCCAGAGGGAATATCCTGAAAGCACAAACTGCAGAGGGACTGGACAAGTGCTTAGTCTTGGCGTCCCACCCCCTAGACTGATTCAGCTACGGGACAAAGGGTGTGGCCAGAAAAGGATGAAGAAGACCTCCAAAAAGATCAGTAGCGAGTCAAGGGTTGACCCAACCCCCATCGATCCCCAGCAATCCTCTGAACAACAGACTCACACAGCTGGGGCACAACTGAGATGGACAAATCAAGACAGAGCCTTGACATCAGTCACAATAGAAGAACTCCATTCCAGGATAAGACTGTCTGGGACATCCCCTATGGGTACGTACCTGGGAAACAGACAATTCTGCACTTCCCCACAAGAGGGGATCCCCCTGACCATATGAGAATGGGAGAGGAGGACTACAGCCCTACCCACCTCCACTATCCCTCCTCCTTCCCTTGTCTGGACACTGAGGGTAGAGTTAAAAAGGCAGAAGCTCTGCAGGAGACTGGAAAGAAGCAGATGAGAGGAACAATTACAGAGCCTGCCACAAGAGGGCAGGATTTTTCCTCTTTTTAAAAATTTTTAATTAAAAAAATTTTTAAAAATTTTTTGCTGGTTGGTTTGTTAGTCTTTCCAGTTTTTAAATATTTTTCCTTTTTACATGAATGGGACTCACATAGTCTGACTGGCTCAGCCGCCATCTTCCTCTGTACCCATCCCTCAATTTTTTTCTTTTTCTTTCTTCTTCGTTCTTTTTCTGTTTACATGTGTGTATGGGAACGATTGAGTGTTCATCATTCAGGGTTTTTTTTGTTTTGTGTTTTTTGTTGGCTTGCTTTTGCTCTTTTGTTCTTCTTCTTCTTTTTTTTTTTTTTTTGGTTTAAGTTGTGTGTGAATATATGTGTGAAGATTCAATCTGAATTCCTACTTTTTTCCCTTCCGTTTTTTTCCAGGTTTTCTTTTTTTTTCTGCTCCATTAATTTTGTGCTAGGCATGTGTGTGAGTGTTTAGTTTTTCTGATTTGTTGTTGTTGTTTTTTGTTGTGCTTCACTTTGTTATTATTCCAATTTATTTCAGTATGGTTGTGTGTGTCTGTGGGGGGGGGTTCAATTATTTATGCTTTGGTTTCTGCTTTCATTGTTCTTTTTTTATTTTTAAAAAAAATTGTCCACCTTATTTCATTCTATTTTTCTCTGTTCTCCTCATTGCTGTGACTATATCTTAGACTCAGGGGGTATGTACACACGTACCCATTGCATTGTCATATAGAGTGGTGGTGCAGAGGGGGTCTCAGGGAACACATATTACAATCAGTGAACATGATTTGCAAGTGGTTTCTGAATCTTAGCTCCCCACCCTCTACCATATTCAACGTTCAAAACTACAAGAGACAGTAAAGCTTCACATCCATGGTCCTATTTCAAAATGGAACAAATTCAGAGCCCTTACCAGGGAAGAATCAAGGGTGAGCAAACATCAGGAGTGAAAACTTCTCCCACTGCCACTGAAGAACAGAACTAAAGAGACTATCAAGAGATCTGTCACAAATGAGGAAAAACTGATGGAAGACCACAAGTAATCTCAAGTGTAACAAAGAGAAAATGCCTGGAAAATCAGAAATCAGGGCCAAAACAATGGAAATCACAAACTACTGGCCCCAGAATATAACAGAGATTAGGAAATGGGTGAAAAGAGTGAATAAGACTCAAGAAAGACAAGATGCAGCACTGAAAGTACTAGTAACAGAGATTTTGGCCATAAAAATTTTCATCCTGGAAATAAATAACAAGATAACAAGGATGGAAAGCAGAATTAATCTAGCAGAAAAAAGATTCTCAGAAATTAAAGACAAGACCATGGAATTAACCTGATCTGTAAAAAATATAGAAAGTAAACTTAGAAGGAAAGAGCAAGGCCTACAAGAGATGTGTGATCATATCAAGAGGCAAAGCCTATGCCTAATTGGTATCCCAGAAGAAGAAAGGGAAATGGAGAACACCTTGGAGCAAGTATTCCAGGAGGTTATCCAAGAAAACTTTCCCCATCTCACCAGAGATGTGACCAGCCAAACATAAGAAACACAGAGAACCCCCACAAGACATTGAATGAAACCAAACCCTAGACACATGGTAATTTGCCTACACAAAGTAAGCACAAAAGAAAAAAATCCTAAAGACAGTAAGAGAGAAAGGTCAGACTACCTACCAGGGAAAACCAATAAGAATAGCAGCAGATCTATCAGGAAAAACACTAAAAGCAAGATGGGACTGGAGTCCAATATTCAAAGTCCTCAAAGATAAACAATTTTAATCAAGAATTTCCTACCCAGCTAAGTTCAGCTTCATCAGTGATGGAGAAGTAAAATCTTTCCTAGACATCCAATCCCTAAGAGATTGTGCAGCTTCCAGACCAGCTCTACAGGAGACACTTTAAAAGGTATTAAGCACAGAAGAAAGAAAAAAGAATGACCACACACTTCCCAAGAGAACAGCAGAGCACAGAATCAACAAAGAATACATCACAAGAACAAACTTGAAAATACACACATACATCAACCCCAAAGCTAAAAAAAACCCAATCAAACAAAGAAAAAAACTTTATAAGAAACTCATGATGGGGATAAATAATCATATTTCAATAATCAGCCTGAATGTGAGTGGACTATATGCACCACTGAAGAAACAGAATGACAAACTGGATAAGAAACCCTGACCCAATTATTTGCTGTGTCCAGGAAACTCATCTCACCACAAGGGAAGCACACAGACTCAATGTTAAATGATGCAAAACAAATTTCCATGCAAATGAACCACAAAAGAATGCAGGAGTTGTTACCTTAACAATGGATAAAACAACATTAAACTAATCAAACATTTAAAAAGATACAAGAGGACACTAATTAATGATAAAAGTTTCAATTCATCAACAAGAAATATCCATCCTAAACATATATGCACCCAACATAGAGCACCAGCATTTATAAAGCAACTACTAAATAAACTAAAAAAAGATATTGAGTCTAACACTATTATAGCAGGGGATGTGAATACCCCACTAACAGCCCTAGATAGATCATGGAGGCAAAAAACAAAAACAAAAACAAACAAACAAAAAAAAACAAGGAGATTCAGAATCTAAACTTGATACTTCACCAAATGGACTTAATAGATACCTACAGATTATTCCACCCAACAACCACAGAATATACATTCTACCCATCACCACATGGAGAGTACTCCAAGATTGATCACATCTTTGGCAATAAATCAAGCATTAAAAAATTCCATAAGGTTGAAGTATTGCCTTATGGAATTTCTCAGAACACAGTGGAATAAAAATAAATATCAACAGCAACAACATTTCCCCAAAGCCCACAAAGACATGGACACTGAAGAGCACAATACTGAACAATGACTGGGTCAACACTGAAACCAAAAAATAAATTAAAAGATTCCTGGAAACAAATGAAAATGAAGAAACATTGACCAAAACCTCTGGGATGCCATAAAGGCAGTTCTAAGAGGGGAATTTATATCTCTATGAACACACATCAAGAAAATGGAAAGATCACAAGTTGAAAGCCTAACAAATCACCTAAGGGAGTTAGAAACAGAAGACCACCAAAACCCTAAATTTAGCAGAAGAATCCAGATCACCAAAATAAGATCTCATATATGGGACCTAGAAGACAAACTATCATAGAAAACATCAACAAAAAAAGTTGGTTCTATGAAAGAATAAGCAGCATTGATGGACCCCTAGGCAGAATGTCCAAGAAAAAGAGTAAAGCCCAAATAAACACAATCAGAAATGCAAAATATCAACACTGACCCTGAAGAAATACAAAAGATTATCAGAGATTACTACACACACCTGTATGAAAACAAACTTGATAAGCTAAATGAAATGGAGGACTATCTGACATCACACAACCCCCCCTCCCCCCAGGTTGAGACAATAAGACATTGAGACACTAAATAGACAATAACAACCCAGGAAATTGACTCTATCATAAGAAAACTATCTACAAAAAAAAAAAAAAAACCCTGAACTGGATGGCTTTCCAACAGAATACTACAAAACATACACAGAGGATCTGATACCAATCCTATTGAAAGTATTC
>CAUYQG010266724.1:0-12743 GCA_963574415.1 Tarsius wallacei
ACACACACGCCATCACAATCATCACACACATATACCACAACATCACACATACCATCACAACCACCACCCATCATCACAATCATCACACACATCATCACAACCACACACACCATCACAACCACACACATGCCATCACAACCAACCACACCTCATTGCAACCACCACAATCACCACACACCATCACAACCATCACACATCATCACAACCACCACAAACCACCACAACCATACATACACCATCATGATTATCACACACACATCATCACAGCCAACACACACACACACACACATTACACACACATCGTCATCATTCTCCACAGAACACAGAAAGCCTGCAGCAGGGCGGGTCTGGGTGGAGCGATAGTTAGAAGCCATCACTGTAGGGGGCAGGAGGGCCAGGCTGGGCAGGGCAGTGGGCTAGGCTGAGGAACTCTGACTTCGCCTTCAGGCAACGGGAGCCATAAGGGGCCTGAGCTGAAAGGCGCCTCCACTGTGCTATGGGGGTGGAGTGGGGTTCTGAGCCAGCCACGGCCAGGCTGCCCAAAGCCCTGGGAAGGCAACGGCACCTTCAGTTCCCGTGTGGGATGGGTAGAGCGTGTCCCCAGGCTGTTAGAGCAAGAATCCTCAGGACCCAGAACCTGGAACCCAGTCCAGACCAGCGTTCTCACTCATCCTTAAGTGGACCCAGACTCCACGGCCTGCCTGTGGTCTGGATGAACTTGGGGCGACGGCTGGAGGGAGAGAGGCAGGCAGACCAGTGGTGGCAGCGGGGACGAGAGGGGAGGGCTGCTGGGGAGGTGGTGGCACGTGGGACTGAAGGCGAGGGAGGGATCGAAGGCCAGGCCAGGTGTCTGGTGGGGGTGACCGGTGGGTGGTGAGGCCACTCATTGAGATGGGAGCCGGGAGGAGGGACAGGCTCGGGGAGCACCCCGGTTCCACAGAGGCACAGGGCGAAGCTGCCTCTGGGGGACCACCCTACTGGACCACCCTGGTCGATGTCTGTCTGCCCTGTTCTACTGTCCCAGGAGAAGAAAGCCCGGAGGACCAAGGTCTGGGATGGGATGCAGGAGGAAAACTGCAGGGAAGTATCTTGATCTTTTCCCCACCTGGAAAGAAACTAGCACCGGGTGGTGTCTGTCAAGGTCTGTGGGTGGCTTGGCCTTCCTGGTCCCTCGGGCCTTCTTCCCCATCTCTCTCTCAAGGGTGGCCATCGGCTCTTCGTGATGCCACGGATGCCTCCCTGCGGTCCCACAAGGTGGCACTGTGTCCATCACCAGCCCAGGTCTCTGCCAGGTGGGTAGAGGGGCCTGAAGCCAGAGCAGCGCGCTGAGCACCCTCCCCGGGGGACTCAGGAGGCATCCACAGCACACATGGCCGCCTCTCTCTCCAGGTAGATGTACTCAGACACACTCCAGCCCACACAAACCCCAAATGCCCCAACACTCAGCCCTGCAAGAACATGCTGGGTGGAGCTGGGAGGGACCTGAAAGAGCATCAGTGCCAGTCCCCTCTAGAGATGGGCATGTGTGTCCACACATATGCACACTCACAGAAACACCCACACATGAGCACACATGCCACCCCTGCCTCCGGCAGCCAAGCACCCTGCTTAACTGAGGCTCGGCCTTCCCCTGCAGCCTTCTCTCTCGTGACCCCTGCCAGGCTCCCTCACAGCTCTGCGGGGGGCATCAAACAAGGCCTTGGCAAAGATGGGCTCAAGAGGGTGCGGTGGGGGTGACATTAGATATGCAGGTACATATGCAAACATACCCAAGCACACCTGCACATGCCGCAACACGCGGCCCTCACACTGTGCCCTGGCCACACACGAGGGGACGCATGGCTCACAAACTCACCCTGTCACTCAGAGCTGCAGGTCTGGTCTGGAAACCTGGCACCTTCAGCCAGCGTCCCATTCCCTCCCTGCCAGCGTCCCTTTCTGCCATAAAACTGAGCTGGGAGGAGGGCCAGGACCCAGGCAGTGTTTCCCAGACCTCTGGACTGGCCCCCCGCCAACCCCAGACTCAGCTCTGGCACCCCAGCCGCACCCTGGTTCCACTCCTTCTGTGGGCCACGGTCAAGGACTTTTCCTCTCTGGACCTTCCCCGGCTACCCAAGGCTGGATTTTCCTCTCTCAGACCTTAAAGAGGGCTTGGGTGACCCTGGCGAGAGACTTGAGCAGTGAGGGGTGCACTGGGCTGGAGGGCCTGGCACACCCACGTCAGAACTCCCTTTCTACCTCTGACCCTCTGGGTGACCTTAGGCCGCCGATGAATCTCCCTGTGTGACTCTGGTTTGTAAGGAGCCCAGTGCAGACCCTGGTGTGCCAGAGGCGGAGGGGAACCTTTTGCTTTCTCTGTGACACAGGCGGTTTATTATTTTGTGGCAAGGAGGTATATGGAAGGGGGAAACTGGGTAAAGAAAGGACTTCCATGGCCCTGGAAAGCTGCAGATGCCTCGTGATGGGAGCTGCATCACCAAAAGAGACAGGGATGGGCCGGTCTCAGAGCCCAACAGACCCCTTCCCACCCGCCCCTGTCCCAGGCCTGACACCCAGCACAGTGAGCTCCTTCACTCTGCCAAGGTGTGAATGAATCAGAGAAGAGCGGGTGTCCAGGAGCATGGGCTCTGGCCTGGGCATTCGTGTTGTGTGCATCTGTGCATATCTGTGTGTGTGTGTGTGTGTGTGTGTGTGTGTGTGTTTGGAGGGCATCTCTCCACGTGACTGAGAGTGTGCGCAAAATTGCACACATGAGCTTGGCAGTTTGGGTTTGACTCCCAAAGACACTGTGGGCTTTGTGACCCTGAGCAAGTTCCTTACTTCTCTGTGCCTCAGTTTCCCAATTTATAAGATGGAGATTATGGTGACAAGAACTAAATAGTAGCACAGGTCTCACGAGGTGAAAGGGATGGTACAAGTAAACTCAGCAAACTGAGGGCCTGTGTACATGGCTGGGGTTCAGAAAACTTAGCAGTTATTTTGTGTATGTGGCTGGGACCACACACTCACTCATTTGTTCATTCATTTCATTCATTCACTGACTCCATCTCTGTGCCAGGCCAGTCCTGTGCTGGAGACTGAGGATATAGAAATGAATTGGACAGTGTCCTTGACTTCCAGGGGCTTCCAGAATGATGGGGGAGACAGGTCTGAACACAGATAGTGAAGCTGAGCCGATGTGGAGAGAGGTGGCTGGAAGACAGGAGGGATGAAGAGGCCACTGATGGAGGGGCATCGCCTTGAGTGCCCACACTCCCCATGCACCAGTCCAGTGGCGCCTCCCTTTCATGAGCTATCCACCTGCCTTTCGACTTCCAGGCCTTTGAGGGTGCTGTTTCCTCTGCCCGGAATGCCTTCCCCTCTGTCCTGCCGGTCAGCCTCAGTAGCTCTGCTTCTGAGCCCACCCAGACTGCATGGCTCTGGGCTTGGGCCATCACACTGATCAGAGAGCAGCCACAATAACTGGCATGTGGCCCCTCCAGGCAGCCTCTTGGGGCTACTTGTTTCCAACCCTAGATCCATCATTTACTCACTGTGTGACCTTGAGCACATGGGTTTACCTCTTGGACCTCAGTTTCCCCCTCTGAAGAATGGGCAGCACCTCCTTCTCAGGACACGTATCCTTATACCTGTTTCAAAGGGTGGAATTTCCGGGGAAAGCACTTTGCAAATTTGCAAATTGCTGGGTATCTGTACAGGGGAGTTTTTATCCAAACAGCTTCCTTCCCTGTCTTGAACATGAGCCAAAGGTGTGTACACCCTGCAGGCTCAGGCTGCATTTAACTGGGGCTCAGGTTTACCTGGAGCTCAGGTGTGGGGCAGTTTCTGTTTAGGGCTTGTTTGTGTTCAAAGACAGGGAAACTCCCGCCCAGGTGATGGGGGCGGAGCTGGTCAACAGAGTTGCCAGGGGAATCCCAAGGGTTGGGGCCCCCGATCCACCCCCCAGGTTGCACTGCAGGGACAGGGTGCCCCTTGGAGTCCAGTGACCCAGGTATGAGTCTGGCTTTTCTGAGCTGCCTTAGGCCAATCACCTTCTCTCTGGGGCTTCAGTTAGAAAGCCAGTCCATGGGATTTATAATGTGGGGAGCCCCTGAGGGGAGCTGCAGCCAGAGAGGCTGTGCCTCCAGGGATGCTCTGTGCAGCTGGGAGGGATGGGCCCAGGCAGGACTGAGTGCTTAGAAAGCAGAGCAGTTCACATGTTCTCACTCATAAGTTGACCTTGAACAATTATCGTAATACTATAAGAAAAGGATTGTCAGTAGTGGGAAATTGCCAGGGGTTGGGGGTGGAATTGGCAGTAGTGGAATTTTGCCCAAGCAGGGAGACAGGGTGGTCACACCTTATCAACAAGGGTACCTGTATACTTAACCCTGAATTGTACCCCACATCTTTAAAATAAAAAAAAAAAATAGGTCGGGCTCAGTGGCTCAGCCTGTCATCCCAGCACTTTGGGAGGCCAAGGCGAGTGGATTGCCTGAGCCCACGGGTTCAAGAGCAGCCCCGACAACTTGGCGAGACCTCATCTCTACAATAACCAAAAATCAGCGGGACGTGGTAGCATGCGCCTGTAGTTCTGGCTACTTGGAAGTCTGAGGCAGAAGGATTGCCTGAGCCCAGCAGTTCGATGCTGGGCTGGCCGTGAGTGTGCCACTGCACTACAGCCTGGGCGACAAAGTGAGACTCCAACACACAAAAAATTAAAATAAATAAAGCATTCATATATTTAAAAAAAGAAAACAGAGCTGCCTTCCCAATGGTGCCTGTGCTCCCGAGAGCGGGCATGGCCACGCAGATTCTCCCAAACCTTGGCCCTGCCGTGGGATGTCTCTTCCAGCCTGCCCTCACCTGCCTCTCTGGCCTCCCTGCCTCTACTTCTCCTTCCCCACTGCACGGCAGCTGCCTGGTGAACTCCGAGTCCCCCAAACCACCCCAATCATCATCTCCAGCCACCCCTGTGCCTTTCTACCCCTCCCTCCTGCTCAGCGCCATCTTTCAGGACTCTGCCCAGGCCTCGCCTCTTCCAGCACTGGGGCTTCTCTCCTGGCCACAGTGCTTACTTGCTTTGTGTCACCGTGGGTCTACGGGCAGGTATCTCCAGACCCTTGTATTTGCCACTCCCTACCCAACACCCACCGAGTTCAGGGTCTGGTACCCAAAGGCATAATAAATACCCCCAAATTGTCCCTCAGTGGGTGGGGGCTTCTGGAGAGCCTATGTGGTTTCCTGGAAAGAGCCCCCAGGAGGAACAGGGCTCAAGTCCCCGCCCTGTCACCTCCTCCCTTACCAGACAGTTGGGTAGTCTCCGGTAAGCCCCTCAGTCTTGCTGAGCCTTGGTTTTCTCACCTGCAAACTGGGGCAATTGTGAAGACTAGAGAGGGCGTGTGCCGGGGGGCTCAGCAGTCAGCAGCCACCACCGCTATGTCTCCATTGCTGTTAGTGATACCAAGAGAGGAGGCGTCCAGGCCTCTTTGCAATGCGCTCTGCGGAGCTGCAGCCAGGGAGACTGTGCCTCCAGGGATGCTCTGTGTAGCTGGGAGGGCTGGTCCAGGGCAGGGCTGGGTGCTTAGAAAGCCAAGCTGCCTTTGCAATGGTGCCTGTGCTCCCAGCACCTCGGAGGAGGCCAGCAGAGGGCAGTGGGCCCTGCTGATTCTCCAGGAGGAGGCCAGCCCAGGGCCTCGTGGACCCTGGAGGGGAACCCCACGCGGCCCTGAGAGGCTCCGTGGCTCAGTGTCCAGGGTAGCGGGGTCTGGCTTGCCACTGTGTGTTCCGGTGCCTGTGACGGATGAGGTCCGAGCTCTGCCACTGGCACTCTGCCTGGGATTCAATCCTGCCTCTACCATTTCTTAGAAGGGATTGTAATATTTGGAGTCTAGTCACTCTGCAAAAATAAATAAATGAAAAAAAATTAAAAGGGAGTCATAATAATAGATACTGTTTAGAGAATTAAATGATAAAACCATGCCAAAAAAAATCTAGGAAAATGCCTGTCAAGAGAAATTCCAAGAAATGTTCCTGCTATTCTCATTTACAGATGGGGAAACTGAGGCTTAGAGAGGTGATGGGATTTGTCTGCGCTTCCACAGTGGCAGAGTCAAGAGGGGAACCATTCCAGCCCCGGCTTCTGATGCCATCTGTGCTTCATGCCTCCCTGGAACTGAACGCCCCAGCCTGTGCTCTGCTCATGGTGGGTGCTGAGGAGACACCTTTTGAAGGAGGGAACTGGTGACCTGATAGGCTGAGGTTACTCAGAGATAGATGGGAACCCTGCACGTCAGGGCTCGGCTCACTGTCCCGAGCCGATTTGCTTGCCAGCCGCGTGTTGGGCGCCCATGCGTTAAGAGCCTTTCTACAAGATGGCTTGTCCCAGGAGAAGACAACAGTGTGAGGAAAGAATATTTGCTTGCCCTTCTTGGTCCAGTGGTTGCCTTTTTTCTGAGGCCAAGGACACAAGGGGCTGTTTCGAGAGAAGCAGCTGGTGCCATCTTGGTGCCTAAAATAATAATGTCCAGCCCAGCATGGTGCCTCATGCCTGTAATCCCAGTGCTTTGGGAGGCCAAGGTGGGGGGGATTGCTTGAGCCCAGGAGTTCAAGACCAGCCTGGGAAACATAGCAAGACCTCATCTCTACAAAAAATTTAAAAAATGAGCCAGGCGTGGTGGCGCATGCCTGTAGTCCCAGCTACTCAGGAGGCTGGGGAGAAGGATTGCCTGAGCCCAGGAGATCGAGGCAGTGGTGAACTGTGATCCTGCCACTGCACTCCAGCCTGGGTGACAGAGTGGGACCTCAATTCAACTCCAACTTGTCTTTGCAGTGTCACCCCAGCATACAACCCAGAGCCAGTCCCCTCCCGCCACGGCCCTCTTCCTGGCTCCCAGCCATGGCAGGCTCTTCCATGCCTCTTTGCATTAGCACATGCTGTTCCTTGCACCAGGGATGCCATTCCCATTCCTCTGCCTGGTGAGTCTCCTGGCAGCACGAGTCCTTCTCTGTGTTCCCTCAGTACCTACACTAGTTGGACATTGTCCATCTTCCCTGTCTTGTTCCCACAAGTCCTCGAGAGGAAAGTGCTTTGTTGTTTTGTTGTTTTGTTTTTTGTTTTTTTGAGTTGGAGTCTCACTCTGTCACCCAGGCAGGAGTGCAGTAGCACACTCACAGTCACCCCAGCCTCGACCTACTGGGCTCAGGCGATCCTTCTGCCTCAGCCTTCCCAGTAGCTGGAACTACAGGCATGCACCACCACGCCTGGCTAATTTTTTGATTTATTGTAGAGATGAGGTCTCACCAAGTTACCCAGGCTGGTCTCGAACCCCTGGGCTCAGGCAATCCTCTCACCTTGGCCTTCCAAAGTGCTGGGATTATAGGTGTGAGCTATCACGCCCGACTGAAAAGCACTTTGTTTATTCTTCTCCCTGTACTCCTCTGGATCTACTTGTCACCCTTCTCCGCCCTGCTCTGTGCCCTGGAGAGGCTGGATCCACTGCCTGGAGGGCGGGAAGAGAACAAGGCCAGCCTCCTTCCCTGCGGGGTGCCCTGGCTGGCTGTGGCCTCCACAGAGACTCACACCTCCTCCCCTCACCCTGCAGACCCAAGGATGGCCGGGACTCCCCACTGTCGCTGGTCTCAGCTCTACACTTTCCCCTGTGACTTGTCCACACCCTAATCATACCACACCTGTCCAGAGTCTCTTTATTTTTAGAGGTGACATCCTGCTCTTTTGCTCAGGCTAGAGTATATTGGTGCAAGCACAGCTCACTGCAGCCTCGAGCTGCTGGACTAAAGCAATCCGTCTGAGAAACTAGGATTACAGGTGCATGCCATCATGCCCAGCTAATTTTTAAAAAATTTTTGTAGAGTTTGGGTCTTGCTATGTTGCCCAGGCTGGTCTCAAACTCCTGGCCTCAAGCAATCCTCCTGCTTCAGCTTTCCAAAGTGCTGGGAATGACAGGGGAGAGCCACCGCACCCGAACCAGTTGTCTCATTATTAAATGCTCTTCAAATCCCCGATTTCAGTGGGCTGTCTTCTGGTTCCTGCCACCCTGCCTAATTGACAAGGTCTTCGAGCACTGTGTGCCTTCCAGCTGGTTTTGCTCAGCCCCCTCGCAGGGAATCCCTGGGGCGCGGGGCCATGTCCGAGCCAGTCTGCCTGTCAGTACAGGAGGAGGACCTGGAGAAGACACTTGATTTAAACTGCACCAAAGTTCGATAGTCCCACACACATGGGGTTGACTAAATGGAACTGGATCGAGCCCATCATTCATTCACTCATTCAGCCACAAACACTCATGGAGTGGTGCGTGCCAGCTCTGGTGGGGTGAATGGGAGGAAGAGAGCATCACGGAGCTGGCACGGCAAGCGGGACACGAGGCATCGACAGGCAGACACAGACAAGCCGCTAACGCCATTTCAGACAGCGACGCGGGCAGAGGAAACACAGCAAGCAGGGGGGCGCCCGGGACGGTTGGGGGTGCAATTTCAGATGAGCAGTCAGGGAGCCGTCTGAGCAGAGGACGTGAAGGGCCAGGATGCACAGGTGGAAAACATTCCACAGGAGGACTGTGGTGGGTGTGATGGTGGTCCACTGAAGGACAGCAGGCAAGTGGGAGGCCAGGCAGACTGAGTAAAGGGGAGGACGGGGTGGGGGCCTGCTTTCCCGAGAGGCCCCTTCCAACCTGGAGATCTGCTGTTTTTGCTTGTTTGTTTGTTTTGAGTCGGAGCCTCGCTCTGTGGCCCAGGCTGGAGTGCAGTGACACAATCACGGCTCACTGCAGCCTCGTCCTCCTGGGTTCAAACAATCCTCCCGCCTCGGCCCCCCAGAGTGTTGGGATTACAGGCCCACTGCATCCCTCCCCAACCCTAAGATTTGAGGACACTTCAGGGAAGCGCTTGCCCAGGCCAGGGCCCACCAGCCAACCACTTCCTGATGCCATCCAAGTGGACACCCTGTGTGGGGCACTGTCTGCATGCGCTCTTACTTAATCCTCACAGTAATCTTGCAAGGAGGTTGCTTCGACTCCCATTCCACACAGGAGGAGACTAAGGCACAGAGAGGTTAACCAACCTGCCCCAGGCCACACAGAGTCGGGGGAAAAAACTGGAAATGAACCCAAGTCTGCCTGATCTGCAGCCCAGAGGGCATTTTCCCAAGACCAGCACATCCATTTGCCAGGGACCCCCTCATCAGTGATGTCATTCCGATAGGGACAGGCTGGCAGCAGGAGCCAGAGCTCCCAAGCAGGGGAAGGCATACGCCATGGTCACACAGCCCGTGGGGGAGGGAGCCGGGATTCAAGCTCGGCTCTCTCTAAGGCCCCCACTCTCTGGAAAGAGAAAATTGGTAGGTGAGCCGGCGAGCTGCTCCGTGCCCGCCATGCCCGGCGCTCTTCCAGGGCCAGGGCGCGTTGGCTAATGGGTATCATTTCAGCCCTTTCATTTCTAATAGACACTGTGCTGTCATAAAGACTGTCATTTCCCACGGCTCACGCAGATAATCAGTGAGCTGGCTGCCTGCAGGGCCACGAATGGCAGTATCTGGGCACGTCTGCGAGGATAAAGCCGTCCTCTCGCTCTCTGCCATTCCAGTCCTTCCCAACTAGACATAGACCTCGCATTCGAGGGCATTGGCCTGCCATCCCAAGAGGCTCCCACTCACTGGCAATCCCCTCAGCTCAGGGAAGAGCTGTCTCCTCTCAGCCTAGCTTCAGCATTTCATAACCATGCAACCCTGGGCACAGCACTTCTCTCCCAGAGCCTCAGTTTCCTCATCTGTAAAATGGGGGCAATTATGCCTGCCTTACGAGGTGGCTTAAGTGAGATGACACATTTTATTTTATTTTATTTTTTTGAGTTGGAGTCTCACCCCGTCGCCCAGACTGGAGTGCAGTGGCCGCTCCCGGCCACCGCAGCCTCGACCTGCTGGGCTCCGGCGATCCTTCCGCCTCAGCCTTCCGAGTAGCCAGAACTACAGGTGCACACTACCACGCCCAGCTAATTTTTTTGATTTATTGCAGAGATGAGGTCTCGCCAAGTCGCCCAGGCGGGTCTCAAACCCACGGGCTCAGGCAATTCACTCACCTCGGCCTCCCAAAGCATGGGGTTACAGGCTGAGCCACCGAGCCCGGTGAGATGACACATTTTAAACACCTGCCACGTAGTGGGTGTTTAGGAGGTGGTGGCTATGACAATGATGGTGCTGAAGGTGCTAATGATATTTGTCACATTTTGCAAATAAGGACACTGAGGCCAGAGAAGGAAATAGGCTGTCCCTGGGTCACACAACATAGCAAAATGGCAAAGCTGAACCTAGAACGTCCAGAGTTTCTAGGTGAGAGCTTTTGCATGGACTCACAGTTCCATGGTAATAACTTTCACTGAGTCCTCCTGTACTCTCAATATTGTCACACCCTATCTCATTTAATTTTCAAGACAAACCAGTGAAGTGGGCATTATCATCATCCTTACCCTGCAGGTAAGAAGGCCAGGCTTAGAGAGGGGTGGCGACTTGCCCCGAGTCACACAGCTAGCAAGAGGTGGAGCCCTGGTTTGCCCCCAGGTGGTCTGGCTACAGAGCTGGAGATCCTGGCCACTGTGCGGTGGTCCTTAAGGCCAGCTGTGGGGAGTAGAGGTGGCCCCAGTCTTTCCACACTGTGCTTGCACAAACACGCGCACGTGCACTCACAGCCCTGAGAACCAGGATGGCACAGGCTGGCCTACTGTCTCCCCCACCCTGGTGAGCTGACAAGGACAAGGCCCAGCTTGGGTCAACCTGCCCTGGGTCCCACCGGCAGCACCCCGAGGCTCAGTCCATGGTCCTGAAGAGCAGAACCCTGAACACCCTTGGAGAGTATCCAGCGTGTGTGTCCAGTCCTCCCCAGACAGGGAAACTAACATCCAGGGAGCGTGTGAGGCATTCTCAAAGCAGGCTGGTGAAGGTACCTGGCCCAGAGACAGAGGATGGGAAGGTGATTGGGAGAGAGAGAGGAAGGGACCTCTGCCCACACACCCCGGCGACAGTCAGGACAGGCTCCTGCCCACAGACTTGCCAAGACAGACTGCCTAATCCATCGCATGGCTGTATGCTCACAGCCAAACAGGAACTGCAGGACCGTTTTGCAGATGGAGAAGTGAAGCCTCGCAGAATCGAAAGGACTTGCCCAGGCATACACAATTAGTAAGTGGAAGAGCTTGGACATGAACCCATTTCAATTCCTAAAGTTCCGGCTACTTTTTCCCTTGCTTAGTTCATTTCTTTGTTGGTTTTTTTTCTCTCTCTCTCTTTCTCTTCTCTCCTGAATTACCAGGTCCTCTGCCCCCCTCCCTTCCCAAGTCCATGCTCCCACAGTAAACACCTTGAAGGCAGGAACCTCATGAGACCTGTGTACCACTGCATGCCTGGAGCCTGCCACCCACAGACACAACACCTGGAAACCAGGGGATGCTCGTTGGGTTGTTGAATTAATTGAATCGGGCCATAATTTTCCCACTCCACACCAGCGGTCAGCATGGTCAATTTGGAGATTTCGGCTTTCGCGGGAGGACTCACTTGAGTGGCCATTATGCAAATATAAAGGTGAACAGAGAAGAGCGGTGCCTTATGAATGTATTTTTTGTTGATTTTTATTAACAAGATTGCTCCACTTCTTGGTATCCAGGAGGGCTCTGAGAAGGGCGAATCAATTTGCATAATAATCCCAGAGGTCTTCCCACAGGGAAGGGTGGGAATCCAACCCCAGCTCCCTGCAGGGTGAATTTAGAAAACTGTGGGTGAACTGGAGTAGCTCTGAGTGAAGTCCAAAAGCAGAAGGTACAGAGGGCTCCGAAGAGAACTCCTCCCACCAGAGGGCAAGGATGGCTGGTGACCTGAGTTCAGCATCCGGGGCAAGGGCAGAGACACATGAGACTTCAATCAGTTTTGTAGTGAAGGATCACAAGACATTTAAGGAAAAGCTCCAACATGTAAGACAAACACCTGACTCAGCCTTTCAGCCTCACTGGCTCAACATGGGGCCTACCTTGGTTTAGGCAGGGATCTGAACCAGCAGGGCATCACTGCCTCGTGGACAAGCCTCCACCAGGACACGCAGGCTCATCTTCCACAGTGATATCATGTGGCAGAAACAGCACTAGATGGGATTTTAGCTCCCTTTATAGAGACAAGATCTTGCTGTTGTGCAGGTTGGAGTGCGGTGGTGTGATCGTAGCTCATTGCAGCCTTGAACTCCTGGGCTCAGGTGGAACCTCCCACCTCAGCCTCCCAAGTAGCTGGAACTACTGGCATGCATCACCATGTCTGTTTTTTGTTTTTTGTTTTGAGTTGGCGTCCCACTCCGTCACCCAGGCTGGAATGTAGTGGCACACTCACAGCACCCCAGCATTGACCTGCTAGGCTCAGGCGATCCTTCCACCTCAGCCTTCCAAGTAGCCAGAACTACAGGCATGCACTACCACGCCTGGTTAATTTTTTATTTATTGTAGAGACAAGGTCTCGCCAAGTTGCCCGGGCTGATCTCAAACCTGCGGGCTCAGGCAATCCACTTGCCTTGGCCTCCCACAGTGCTGGGATGACAGGCTGAGTCACCAAGCCAGGCCTTTTTTTAACTTTTTCTAGAGACGAGGTTTCACTATGAACTCCTGGCCTCAAGCAATCCTCCTGCCTTGGCCTCCCAAAGTGTAGGCATGAGCCACCGCACCCGGCCTCCACTCCCCTTTCCATTCCTAGAGTTTCGAGTCAGAGCTGGCTGCTTTAG
>CAUYQG010266725.1:0-21653 GCA_963574415.1 Tarsius wallacei
GCACCTGTAGTTCTGGCTACTTGGAAGGCTGAAGCGGAAGGATCGCCGGAGCCCAGCAGATTGATGCTGGGGTGGCCATGAGTATGCCATGGCACTACAGCCTGGGGGACAGAGTGAGACTCCATCTTAAAAAAAAAAAAAAAAAGAAGAGATGAGGACACAAGCTGTCTACAAGCCAAGGAGAGGGGCCTCAGAAGGAACCAACTCTACTAACGTGTTGATCTCAGACTTTCAGCCTCCAAAACATGGAAAAATAAATTTCTGTTGTTTAAGACCCCGTATGTGGTACTTTGTTATGGTAGCCCAGGCAGACCAAGACAGCAAGTAAGATTCACTTCCCTTGTGGGAGACAGTATAAACACAGGCTTCTGTGTTATCCCACCTGAGGGGTGAGGAGGCTGGGATACTTATTCACCAACTTGCATCAGTCACTCATTGGGGGCTGTTTTCAGGAGGGCATTAATTCCCACACTTCCAGCCTGCCACAGGGGCAGGCAAAGGGGCTTTGGCAACTGATAGAAGCCCCCGGGGGAAGAAATGCAGGGATTGCCATTTGGAAGTTGAGCCTGAATGCACTAAGTGGTTAAGAGTGAGGGGATTTGTGAGAGACAACAATGATAGCATTGGCTAAACAGACCTATGAGACAAATAACGGACTCTCTTAGGTATCTGCCCAGAGATGAAGGTACTGTGGACTCTTACCTCTACCCCAAAGGAATATGCACATGTGCAGTGTGTATATTACTAGGAAGATGTAGTCTAGACAGATGCAGACTTTTATATTGGATAATCCTATGTAATGTTGTATGACCCTATGATAAATGTCATTTGCAAAGGTAACCTCTGGTTAGTTTCCATGCGAAATCCAGTGAAGTGAAGGGAACACATACCATGGTTCACTGTGGTTTTGGACCCCATTAGTTTTTTTTTCTTTTCTTTTTCCTTTTTTTTTTTTTGAGTCAGAGTCTCACTCTGTCGCCCAGGCTGGAGTACAGTGGCACAATCACAGCTTACCGCAGCCTCGACTTCCTGAGCTCAGGAGACCCTTCTGCTTTGGCCTCCCAAGTAGCTGGGACTACAGGAGCGTGCTACCACACCCGGTCAATTTTTTGTAGAGACAGGGTCTCACTATGTTGCCCAGGCTGTTCTCAAACTCCTGGCCTCAAGAAATCCTCCTATCTTGGCCTCCCAGAGTGCTGAGATTACAGGCCTAAGACACCATGCCTGACCTGGACCCCAGTAGTTTTGATGATTTCCCTAGTGAGGCCTGAAGCACTTCACTGCCTCTTGCTAATTTTAGACATGTGTACTAGGCACGGCTAGGATGAGGATGCTTTGAGTCAGGATTCTTGATTTCAAGCAGCTGAAACCAACAATAGCTATCAATAGGAAAGGGATTTCTGGAAGGCTGTGAGGTAGTCAACAGACTTGAGGGAAGGTGGCAAAACTCACAGCTGAGAAAACTCTGGTCTGTGTGGCAGGGAGAGAGGCAGGTAGGGAGGGGACTTACTAGCACAACATCTGTAGGATGCTGTCACTGCTGAACCCTTGAGGTTGCCACTATGGTGCCATTGTTTCTGCCTTTTTATTATACTCAGTCTTGGTGTGTGCATAAGGGGGGGATCCTAGCTGCTGGAGGTGGGGGCTTCAAGGAAAGGATCTTGGCCATGAGTTTTTGTAAGTGGGAGGCAGACCATGTGTTTCCCAGTATTACCCAAACCAGGGCATGCCCCTCAAATGGGAGAGACACTCTTCCTTGGCACATGGATGGGGGAAAATTCTAGAAGAGGGGGAAGAGCAGGGGGAGGATTTATTCCTGTGAATTCTGGCTCATTTGCTCAGTTTCAGACCAGGCTAGCAGAGACGATAGATAGATTAGAGGTTTGGCTGGATGTGGGGTGGGTGCCCTGCACCAGGGATTCCTGTAGTCCTCAGATGGCACCAAGAAGGAGAAGCAGGAAGACCGAGGGACACTGGATGTTCTTATCAATTACGGTGTAGCAAACCACTCTAAAATAGTGGTTGAAAACCATAGCAATCTCATACATTGCTTACTAGTCTGGAGATTGACCGGCCTCAACCAGGCAGTTCTCACTAAGGTCTCCTGGGCTGCAGTGACACAGTGGCTGGAGCTGGACTCATCTCAAGGGCTTCTTTACTCACTTGTGTGGCTCCTGGCCTGGGAAGATTCAAACGGCTGGGAGTGGAAACGGCTGGGGTTCTTTACGCTTCTTTCTCTATTTCTGTGTGGTCTCTCCACATGGCCTTTCCAACATGGAGGCTCAAGACAACTGGGCTTCTTACATGTCAGCTCAGGGCTTCCAAGAAAGAGCCAGACAGAAGCTGTATCGCCTTTTATGACCTAGTCTTGGAAATCACACAGCATCACTCGCACCATACTCTATTCATTCCGTGCAAGTCAGGAAGGCTAGCCTTTGGGGAAGAGCAGGGGATTAGTCCCCTCCATCCTTTGATGGAAGGACTGTCACAGAATTGGCGGACATGTTTACAACCATCACAGTGACCTAGGAGATGACAAACGGCCACTTTGCCTGACATTTTGACTGGACCATCACATTTTTTGTTCTTGATTTTCTAACTTGGCTGCTTGTTTCCCTTGATGAAGAAAGGCCAGGGCTCAAACTCCCTAGCAGTGTGTTAGTAACTAAAATGTTTGCACCCAGCAGGCTGGACTCTAGTTAATCCCGCTCCATCATTATGCCAGGAGAGCTCATTCCAATTGAAATTTGACGATTGGTTTTTAATTTTGGTGCCATTTTTCAAGCTGATGGCTTTCCTGGCTGACAGTGAATTACCCGGGGTGCAAATTAAATACAATAGAATTGCTAATCAGGCCATTAGAAGACGTGGACAAGAAGAAATCTACAAGTTGTCAGACCTGGGTGGGCTCTCTCCTTGCTTTTTGGACAGAATTTGTGTGATTTTTGAACAGACCTGTGCATAGGACTGGCACAAATATTGGAAATGGATGCCTGCAGGCAGCCAGGGGGTACCCAGCAAGTGGCTGCAAAGCCTGCAGTGGTACACTGGTTTGGCTGCTTCCCCTTTGCAGGAAAAATCTTGTCCTAGAAGTAAGCATGTCCCTGGGGATTGCAGTCTAATGTTCCCTACACTCTTCTCATACAAGGAAGTGTTGAGATTTAATTCTCAACCTCCAGGCCCACAAGGAAGGCACCAAATATCTGACATAATGAACGATGTTTTCAGATTTCTAAATTTAGAGGGAAGGTGAGAAGGCATTGGCGGTTTTTCTCTTGTGTCTAATTCTGAACAAAGATAGAAAGACTCAGATCTGTTGAAAGCTTCATGTCGCACACTCAGTCACAGTTTCTTTGTGTGTTTTTGTTTCTTTAATCCCCACAAAACTGATTGGGAGGAAATAGATTCAGAAGCCACTTCCTAAGGATGCAGCTAGATGACAAATGGGGATTCGGTAAATCAGGAGGCATTCGACCTTCAGAGAAGATAGAACGTGGTCTTCAGGGGCGTAGATTCGTGCCAGGATGCTGTATAGTAATGCTGGGGGGTGGGGGTGGGGGTGCTGGGATCATTTACAAGCACAGGAAGACTCCCACTGAATTGGTCGGCCGTGTTCCACCATTTGAAGTGCTTGCAACATTTCATCTTCATAACAGCCCTCTGAGGTGTGGATTACAATCACTCCCATTTCATGGATGTCAGTCTTGAGGTTAGGTAATTCTCCTGGGGTCACCCAACAAGTTTGTGGCAGGGATGGTGTTTATTAGATTGGATTCAGCTGCCAGAGACAGGGGGAAAAACTCATCTTAATAAGGCATAAACAAGATAGATGTTTTTTTTCTACAAAAACCAAGTTTGGAGGTATACAGTCTAACTCCAGTATGGCAGCTCCATAATCACCTGTCACCCAAGTGCCTTCGATCTTATTACTCCACCATCTTGAACACCTGGTCGAGGCCGGGCTCCGTGGCTCGGCCTGTAATCACAGCACTTTGGGAGGCCGAGGCGAGTGGATTGCCTGAGCCCATGGGTTTGGGACCAGCCCGGGCAACTTGTCAAGACCTCGTCTCTACAATAAACCAAAAATTAGTCGGACATGGTAGCACGCGCCTGTAGTTCCGGCTACTTGGAAGGCTGAGGCAGAAGGATCGCCGGAGCTCACCAGGTCGACGCTGGGGTGGCCGTGAGTGTGGCACTGCACTCCAGCCTGGGCAATGGAGTAAGACTCCAACTCAAAAACAAAAAACAAAAAAAACACCTGGTCTCTGCCTTGGGTTGCCAGATAAAATGCAGAATACCCAGTTAAATTAGAATTTCATATAAACAATGAATACTTTTCTTAGTATAAGTATGTCCCCTTACTTATATGAAATAATCAAATGAAACCTTACAATTAAATAACATATTACATATTTTAAATATTAAATCAAAATACATCTTTTGATTTGTTAAATCTGGCAACCCTATCTCCACCTCGTGGTTCAAGGTGGCTGACTGTGCTCCATCCTTCAGGACCACACTTCAGGCAGCAGGAGAGAGGAGGGGTAAAGAAGGGCCTCCCTCCTTTAAATACACCTCATGCAAGTCACGCCCTAAACTTACTGCTTACCTCACATCGGCTACACATGGCTTTTAGGGAGGCTGGAAGTACAGCTTTTATTCTGGGCAGCTAACAATCAGGGCTTCTATATTTAAAAAAAATAGATATCAGAGGTCAGCTTAGTTTCTGCCACAGCTGGGATTTAAACCCAAGTCAGAATGGCTTTCAAGTCTTGGGGCTTAATCACCCTGCTGTTCTGCCTTTTCTTTATTTCACGAAAGAAAGAGTAGAGAAGACACGTGTGTGTTTCACATTGACCTCTTTGAATCTTTTTCATGATTTCTGTGTGCTTCTTTCCTGATTTCTCTGTGCTTTTGCTGCTAACAGCCTGCACGTGTGCAATGCTTCAGAGGCCTGCCCTCAGGCTCCTGGAGCCATGTTGCCCGCACCTGGGAATTTGGATGGCCCTTGGCCAATGACTTACTGTGTGGGAGCATGAAAGCTCAGCTCCCTTGGCTGGGGTCAGGACAAACACTAAAGTATAATTTACACTCCAGAGCCCCTCTGCAGGATCAGGCTGAGGTTGGGACTCCCCTGAGCGTGTGCCCTTGCCTTCCCTGTCCTGTTTTCCCTATTCCCTTACTGGTCTCTCCTGGAAGCACTTCCTTCATAAATCACTTGCACACAAATCCTTGTCAGTAGTGTCTTAGCAGACTAAGATAATAGTTTACCCCAGAAAATATAAATAGGTCAAATGGCTAGCACTTTTGAAGACAAAGCTGTTCTATGGTTCCATGCCCCTCTGTGATGAAGAGGCCAAAGTGACTCGCAAAGCCCTTGAGTGTGAATTGGGTCACACCCAGCCTTACAGGCAAATCCGAGCTATGACAACTTGTATTTAATTGGACATTTACTGTTTATTTCAATCTTCCTTCAGGCTCTATGTTTTGTTAGGAAACATGTATTAGTCAGGGTTTGGTCAGAAAAACAGATGGCACTTGCAGGTTCAGATAGAAAGGGATTTAATACTGTGGATTAGGTACTTATGAGCCAGTTGGGAAAGCAGGAAGAGTAAAGTCTCTCAGATTTTCTCCAAACTCCCAGAAAGTCAGAAGTCAGTTGGGAGCACACCGGCATGCTAGACCAAGGTTGTTGATTATCAGGGAATGCCTGGAGGTTGCCGGGAAAGGTTTCGCTTCCTGTACCCTTTGTGTCTGCCTGCTGCTGTAGGAGAAGCAGTAAGAATTGTGGCTTCCTGTCTCTTTGGCCTTCCAGGTCTCGTGCAAGTACAGTCAATCCTCATTATTTGTGGATTCTGTATTTGCAAATTCACCTACTCACTAAAATTGATTTGTAACCCCAAAATCAATACTCACGGTGTGTTCGCTGTCACTCGACACAGCTGCAAAAAACTTGAGTTACCTAACATACACATTCCCAGCTGAGGCTGAATGAGGCACCTCTCTGCTGCTGGTTTCAGCTCCCATACTGTAAACAAGTATCATTTTGGCAGCCTGTTAGTCATGTTTTCCAAATTTTTGTGCTTTTTGTTGGTGATTTCACTGTTTGAAATGTCCCCCAAGCATAGTGCTGAAGTGCTGTCTAGCATACCTAATCTCAGGAAGGCTGTGATGCACCTTCCAGAGAAAATACACATATGAAGTAAGCTTTTTTCAGGCATGAGTTATAGGGTTGCTGGCCATCAGTTCAATGTTAATGAGCCAACATTGTATTAAATAAGATGCCTTTAACCAGAAACACACAAAAAACAAGGTTGTGTACTGACTGGTTCACAAAAATGTTGTGACCAGAGGCTCAAAGGAACCTAACCCTGTATTTCCCCTAGGAGCAATGGTTCAGTTTGTAGTGACTTTATAGAACATAACTACTGTGAATAATGAAAATCAGCTATACTTATTGGTGCAATCTAACTAGTAACCCATTTGGCAAGGAATGCTGGAAAATGTAGTTCCCAAGCTTCCAGATGCTGTGCTACATGGGAGTGCATAGAAAGGGAAAATGGTGCTTAACTGCTGACAGACAATCCAGAACAGTATGTTAAACCACTTAACGCTTTAAAAACTTTTTAAATGGTTACTCTAGGGCTTATAATATACATCTTTAATTATTCAGTGTCTATCTGCAAATAATATGATATCATTTTATATGTAGTATAAAAATCTTATAAAGTAGTACATGCTTCCAGTTGGGTGCAGTGGCTCAAGCCTGTAATCCCAGAACTTTGGGAGGCCGAGGTGAGAGGATTGCCTGAGCCCAGGGGTTTGAGACCAGCCCAGGCAACTTGGCATGACCTCGTCTCTACAATAAATCAAAAAATTAGTCAGCTGTGGTGGTGTGCGCCTGTGGTTCCAGCTACTTGGAAGGCTGAGGCAAAGAATCACCTGAACCCAGCAGATAGAGGCTGTGGTGACCATGAGCATGCCAGTGCACTCTAGCCTGGGTGACAGAGTGAGACTCCAACTCAAAAAAAAAGTGTACCACTTCCAATTCCTCCCTCCCAGCCCACATTTTATATTTACATGTCCTATAAACACACAATTCACTTCTGCTATGTTGGATTGATTGATTGATTGATTGATTGAGTCAGGGTCTCATTATGTGGCCCAGGCTAGAGTGCAGTGACACAATCATAGCTCACCACAGCTTCCAACTCCTGGACTCAAGCGATCCTCCTGTGTCAGCCTCCCAAATAGCTGAGACTCCAGGTAAACACCATCACACGTGGCTAATTTCTTTATTTTTTGTAGAGATGCAGTCTTGCTATGTTGCCCAGGCTGCTATGCTGGCTTTCAACAGTCAGTTATCTCTTAGAGCAATTTAAATATGTTCTTTTATTTTATTTTTTTGAGTTGGAGTCTCACTCTGTCACCCGGCCGGAATGCAGTGGCATGCTCACGGCCACCCCAGCATTGACCTGCTGGGCTCTGACAATCCTTCCGCCTCACCCTTCCAAGTAGCCGGAACTACAGGCGCACACTACCACACCTGGCTAATTTTTTATTGATTGTAGAGATGAGGTCTCGCCAAGTTGCCCCGGCTAGTCTCGAACCCACGGGCTCAGGCAATCCACTTGCCTTGGCTTCCCAAAGTGCTGGGATTACAGGCTGAGCCACCAAGTCTGGCCTTAAATATTTTTAAATGAATTTTTATTTGCTTTTTTTTGTACCATTTCCAGCCCTCTTCATTTATTTGTATAGATCCAAGTTTCTATATTGTATTATGTTCCTTCTACTTGTAACATTTCTCATAGGTTAGTTCTGCTGGCAATTGATTCTCTGTTTTTGTTTGTCCAAGAAAGTATTTCTATTTTATTTTCGAAATATATTTTTTGGGGGGTATAGAATTTGAGGTTGACATATTCTTTTGTTGTTATTATTTAGTATTTTGAAGATGTTACTCTACTGTCTTCTGACTTGTGTGGTTTCTGATGAGGTCTGCCGTAATTCTTACCTTTATTCTACTGCATATAAATGTATCTTTTTTTCCTCTGGCTGCCTTCATGATTTTCTCTTTGCTTTTGGTTTTCAGCAGTTTAAATATGATATGCTTAGATTTTTTGTTTATTTCATTATGTTTTTTGTTTTTGTTTTACCCTACTTTTTCTTTCTGAGCTTCACGGATCTGTGGCTTGGTGTCTGCCATTAATTTTGGAAAATCCTCAGCCATTATTTCCTCAAACATTTTTCCTGCCTTTTTCTCTCTTCTCCTTCTAAGATTCGAGTTACACATATGTTAGACTATTTGATAATGTCCCACAGCTTTTTGATGTCTTGTTCTGTTTTTTGCCCTCTTTTTTTTTCTCTTTGTGTTTCAGTTTGGGCACTTTCCAAAGACTTATCTTCAAATTTGTTGATTCTTTTCTCAGCTGTATCAGTTTCCTGATGAACTCATCAAGAGCACAGTAGTATTTTTCATTTCAAGCATTTCCATTTGATTCTTTCTTATAGTTTATTCTTGCTGCTAAAATTACCCATATGATCCTTCATGTTGTCCACAGTGCTTATGTTCCATCTCTCCTTGGAGGCTCCTGTCTTTCCTTAGAGTTTGGATTAGTTGATTGCACTGTGGCTTCAACTCACTGATGAGTTCAAGGAAAGTTGTGATTGAGAGGTTGTCCAGCCTTTTCTGTTATTGTTGTAAGGGTGAGCACAATGCTCTTAACAGCCTTCTACATCCTAAGCAGACTGCTGCTTTTTTGAGAGAGATGTATTTGTAAGAAAAGTATAAGAATTAATTTTGTGACCAATTCCTTGTTTCTTTCAGATCTCTATGCTGTGCTCATATGACCAAATCAAGGCACTGGTATTTACTTGGTGGAATTCAAGAGGAAATGCTCAGTCTCTGTAGAACTGGCTTATAAGCCGTGGTAAATGGTGTAAAATGACTGATCAAAGCTAATATGGTTCCCCCAATTGCAAGTGTGGTCGATTCTCAAAACAGCCCTCAATGAATTGTGTCTCCCACTATCACACTCTTTGCAATATTTCTTTGCAGCTCTTTCCATCCTGAGGTGGAATAAATTCTCTGCCCTTTGAATCTGGGCTGGCCTTGACACTTACTTGGATCAATAAAATGCAGCTGAAGCGATATGTGTGCGTGGCAGGGAGGAGGGATGGGCATCTGAATCCAGAGCTTAAGAGGTCTTGTAGCTTCTACTTTTACCTGGGGAGATTTCCAGCCACCAGTAAAGAAGCCCAGGTTATCCTGCTCGAGATAGAAGCCACTTGGAGGAGAACTGAGCTCCCAGACATATTAGTGAATCCTGCCAACCTCATGAAGAGAGACCCAGCCATCCCAGTCAGCCGTAGCCCTTTAAGCCATTCCAACTGAGCCATCAGACGTGTGAGTGTGGCCATTTTCAGTTTTCCAGCTCCAGCCAAGATACTGCTGCCAACACCATCTGGAGTAGGGATGAGTCATCACTCCAGTCTCAAATTCCTGACCCATCAAATTGTGAGAAATAAAAAGGTAGTTGGTTTAGTCTACTAAGTTTTAGGGTGGTTTGTTAGGCAGCAGTTGCTAACTAATACAGCAGAGACTTCTAGTTGCTCTCAAATATCCTTTCTCCCCCTTTTCCTCTTTAAAAGAAAGGCTGAGTTTTTTTTTAAGTTGGTTACATGGCCACCTACAATAAAAATTACATTTTTCAACTTTCTTTGCCACTAGATACAGCCATATGAGTAAGCTCTGGTCAAGAGGATGTAAGTAGAAAGGGTATATGCAACTTCCATGGTCATATTTATTTGTGAGGCCTTCATCTTACCAATATATCAGAGTCTAGCACTGCACCTGGAGAGACAAGTGACCATCTTTGCTTCCTACCTGACTGAATGAGATATGAGTTGCTTTGGTGCCTATTTAAAAGAAACAAAAAACAAAACAAGCGAAACAGCAACCTAACACTGTAGTTTAGACAGGGCATAAGGAGCAAAAGGTCAATGGAGAAAAACAGATTTGCTGTAATAGAACTTATGAAAATCTCCTTGCTATATCCTGGCTCCAGGTAACTGGTCCTTCTAGGTGTGTTAGAAAGTTGAGAGGTTTGGCGAAAACTCTGGATGGAAACCCATGACCAGCATAGATACTTCCCTATTCTTCCTACTAGCCATTAGGCCTGTGCATTCTTCATCTCTCTTAATTTTGTCACCTTCTCTCTCTCTCTCTCTCTCCATAGCCATTTCCTTGTGTTCAGCCTTCATAATTTCTCTTTAGTGCTCCCTGCCCTCCATCCTGTCCCCTCAAATCTGTTCTCCACAGTTACAGTGATTTCTCTAGAGAGTATATCAGATTCATGACACACATATGCTCACAATCCTAGCAAGTCTCCCCAGTCTTTCCATAAGAAGTAGAAAGCCTCATTCAGGCTCTATGTGATCTAGCACCACCTTCTTTCCCCATTGTACCCTTTTATTCCCCCTCTTTCACTTGCTGAATGACACATTCAGTCACCCTGGATGACTTGAAAACTCCTGAAGAAGCCCAACTGTCCAAGCCTCAGAGCCTCTTTCCTGGTCCCTTCTTCCAAGACAACCCTTTCCTGACTTTTAAGATTCAGCTCAGCCAGGCTCGGTGGCTCAGCCTGTAATCCCGCGCTTTGGGAGACTGAGGTGAGTGGATTGCCTGAGCCCGTGGGTTCGAGACTTGCCTGGGCAACTTGGCGAGACCTCATCTCTACAATAAATAAAAAATTAGCCGGGCATGGTAGAGTGCGCCCGTAGTTCCAGCTGCTTGGAAGGCTGAGGCGGAAGGATCGCCAGAGCCCAGCAGGTCGAGGCTGTGGTAACCGGGAGCATGCCACTACCCTCCAGTCTGGGCGACAGAGTGAGACTCCAACTCAAAAAAAAAGATTCAGCTCATGTGTTTGGTCACCCCCTTAAGAAGGTTTCTCAGATTAAGCCTTCTTTGTGCTTCAAGCATGCCTCTGTCATTGTACTCATCAGGCTGTTTTCTCATGGTCATTCTCCCTCACAAGGCTGTAAAATGCTTGATGTGAGAGCAGCACCCACTGTCAGTGCTCTAGATCCTTCCAGCACTCACCATTTCTGTGCCCAGCAGTATAGGGCAGGATAAAAGTGTCCGGGGCTTAATGCCTCCTGAGAGCAGCTCTCAACCAATGACTGAGGGGAGTTGCTGTATAAATCTCCCTTGTCCCTTGGGTAGACAACGCTGAGGCATTTGCTCTATACCATTACCTAGAGTTTCCCTGCAGAAGTGAGCTCCAGTTGCCCCAGTGGAAGCCAGTAAAACCCACCCTCTATTGGCTGACTTCTCTTCCTTGTCTCACTTCCCCACTTTCCTTCTGGTGTTCCTTATGCCTCCCAGATGTGTCACTAGATTGACCTTCAAGAAAGTTCTTGTTGTCCATTCATGGGGTGTACAAAGAGCAGATTGCCCTTCCTGTCTGTCTCAGCTTCAGAGAGCCACTTTGCTCTAGGTCACACCGTCCCCAGGGCAGCCCATACCTAGTGACTTAATATAAAGGTATGTTTTAGTAGAAAGTATAGAAAGAACATAATGGTCTGGCTGTTTCAGCCTGCTGCAAGAAAATTTTGGTAGATAATCCTTGTTTCAGAACCCTCCACTGGGTTGGCTGAGGCTTTGTCAGTCCTACACTGTAATTCAGTTTCTCAGTCGGCCCCATCCTGCCTTCTCCCATTTCTTTCACAGGATTTGATCCCTAATAAACACCTTGCACCTCGAAAACCGTACCATTATCTGCTCCTGGAGAGTACAACCTGTGACATCTCTCTTCCATAGTGCATGAACCAGGATTTTCCAGAGAAACAGAATTGTTTGTTTGCTTATTGTGGGAATTGGTTCACATACAATTATAGAGGCTGAGAAGTCCCACAATCTGCCATCTGCAAGCTGGAGATCTAGAAAAACTGATGGTATAAGTCCTGGTCTGAGGCCAAAGGCCCAAGAGCCAGGAGTGCTGATGTTCAAGGGCAGAAGAAGATGGATGTCCCAGCTCAAGGACAGAGGGATGTAATTTGCCCTTCCTCCACCTTTTTGTTCTACCCAGGTCCTCAACGGATTAAATGATGCCCACCCACATTGGTGAGGGCAGATCTTTACAGTCTACTGATTCAAATGTTAATCTCTTCTGAAACATCCTCAGAGGCACACACAGAAATAATGTCTTACCAGTAGCTATCTGGGCATTCCTTAGCCCAGTTAAATTGACATGTAAGATTAACTGTCACACATAGATTCCATACTTTAGTTACCTTTAGTCACCCTGATTCATGCTACCTCAAAGACCGTGCTTTTCTTTCCCTCCCTTGCTCCTTCTCTCCCTCCCTCGCTCTCTCTCTCTCTCTCTCTCTCTCTCTCTCTCTCCCTTCCTTCCTTCCTTCTTTCTCTGTCACCCAGGCTGGAGTGCAGTAGCATGATTATAGCTCACTGTAGCCTTGACCTCCTGAGCTCAAGCTATCCTTTCACCTCAGCTTCCCAAATAGTTGGGATTACAGGTGCATGCCACCATGCCTAACTAATTTTTAAAATATTTTGTAGAGATTAGGCCTCACTATGTTGCCCAGGCTTGACTTTGTGCTTTTCTGACTACTCCATTGTTTATATTACTGTACACTCCTCTCTGCCACGTAATAATATCTGGATAATGCTTTATAGTCTTAAGTATTTCTCCATATGATGTCAGATTTAGTGCTCACAATAGTTTTGCGAGGTAGGTGTTCTTATTCCCAGTTTACAGTTATGAAGACTGAAATTTATAAAAATATAGGGATTTGCCCAAGGTCTTCAGCTTCTAAGTGGAAACCGGAACTCAGAAGTCATTGGCAAGTACAAGAATGTCAGCAGATGACCTCCTCCTTCCTGCTGGGCCTTGGGGATATGAATCCAACAATGACAGTGTCTCTTACAGGAACTATCTGCAGCAGTTGCCTTGCAGGTGGGGAGTAAATCGCCTATCTCATTCCTTTGGATTCAGACACTGAAACCACCCTAGAAAATTAATAAAAGGCCACAAGGTCGGAATTGTAATGAGGGCCTAGGTTTTGCCATGATTTAAATCATAAGATGTTTGTTAGGGTGGGGAGATGGGGAAGGATAAAAAAAAAAATCACCTATTGGGTACACTGTGCACAGATGGGGATGGCGGGTACAGGCAAAGCCCAGACTTCTTCCCCACTATACAGTTCATCCGTGTAACCAAAAACTATTTGTTCCCCCTAAAGCTATTGAAATAAATTAATTTTAAAAAGAGATTATACTTATTTTCTTTTTTGACCTTTTCTCCCTCCATGCAGGAGACCTGCAGGATAAACTAACTTGTTTTTCTCTTGAAGAACAATGGGCTGTGGGTCATGCTGACCTCCTTGATGGTATCCAGAAGTTTAATCAGCTGAAGGGCACTCCGCATTCTGGTAGACCATCTGATGCCAAGCTGACCAGTGGCCCCTGAACCCCACCCCAAAACTGACAATCTCAACACCTCTGTGATTTTATCCCCAATCAGTCGGCAGTTCCAATTCCCTAACCCCTGCCTGCCAATTTACCCTTAAAAACCCTAGCTTTTGAGTTCTTGGGGAGGGGGATTTGAGAAGTAGCTCCCATACTCCCCACTTAGCTGATTTGCGATTATTAAACTCTTTGGCATTTCTAGGCGGAGGGCATCAAACCCCAGAGGCTGTAACAACACCAAAGATTTCTGTTGAATAGTTGCTGGGAACAGTAATGGCCCCTGGTCCCTTAAGTTGACTTAATACGTGCGATTTGCTCAGAAGTCATCTTTGTGGGCGAAACAACCGTAGGGAAAGCTCCCTCCCCCACACAGCCCTTGTAGGATTGAGGGCTTGGAGAAGTTGCGGGTGGAGGCCCCTCAGTGTTCGTGGATGACGTGGGCACGGAACAGGAGGAGAGGATCTGTCTTTGCGCAATCTCTCCTGCTGCCTGGTGAGGAAGGGGTGGGGAGATTCCCATCTGGAATTTTTAACAGTTCCTCTCTCAGTTAACACAGGTAAGGGTCACTGAGGAAGTGAGCTGGTAACCCTCCACCCAGGTGCTCCAGACGCGGGACAGAAGAATGGGGGGCCTAGGTTGAGGAAATACCTGTGCAATCATTCCATCTCAGATAAAGTCCTGCAGGGACTGGTCAGTGGCTAAGCACTGCCTCTCCCCCCAACACCATCAATTTCCAGACGTTTTCAGCTCTCTTCAATAAATCTGCTACATTAGGGGAGGTCAGGCCTCCAAAGAAGTGACAGGTTTTGGAAACAAAAGCACATTGAAGCCAGGGGGTGCTCAAAAACATACAGAAGTATGCAAGGGAATCCAAGAGCAACACAGACATTTGCCACATCTATTCTTTGTAAAGAACAAAAAATTATGTTGACTTCCTTGCCCCTTCCAGGGCGTGAGGGTTGCTCCTCCTCCTAGCCCCCCTCGCTGTTGTTAGACTCATTTCTGCTCTTGCTGGGCTCCACGGGGGCAGAGACTGTGCAGCTTTGTACCCCAAGCAGTGTGCACAAGGCCTGACACATAGCATGCCCAAATAAGTTACCAAAGGAGTGGAAGATGGAATGTTTTGTCCTACAAGAGCACAAATTGCAAATACAGGGGGCCGAGCCTGAAACACAGCTTTCTGGGAACAAGACAGATGATGCAGGGATGATGCCCTGGACTAGAGCCCTAACTGACTCTAAAGTGATTGGTTTTGAACCTGGGCCAATTCTGCAGCTTCTCCATTATCTACCAGCCTCTCCCTTCGAATGAGTGATGCCTTCTGGGGATGCTAAATATCTTTATCTGATAATTCTGTGCATGGATTCGGTGGAGGGTTAAGAAACAAAGGTGTCTCCCGGCTTCCCCCAGGAGCACTCGGGGCATTTGAAGAGTGAGATTGTCTGGGTCAGAGGGAAGTCTACTTTTAGGTTAGGGGAGAAGTGCCCAGGGCAGAGCTTATTCAACTCTGAAAATTGCTGGAGGAGGACTTTAGTGGGTCTATTTACCCATGCTGTAGCCCCCCTTGGATACATGTTACTCCTTTAAACTTTTTGTATCTTATTCTTTTAGGCCTCACCGCTACTCTCCTTCAGGAACAAGAGGGCTCTAGGGACTGACTCACTTTAATTAAAATCACATGAGGTTGGTATTAAAAACCTGGGAAGTCATTATTAATTTACAGTGAGAAATCCAGCTGTTTATTCATTTATTTACTCCGTAAATATTTATTGAGTGCTGACCTAAGCCAAGTTGGTCATGTATAACCCTCAAGTTCTTTCTGGACGGTAACAGAGCTTACTGCATTAGGCAGGAGACAAAAACCACATAGGTTGTTTTAACAGAGAGAATTTAATACAGAGAATAGTAGGCTAGGTATTATTAACTAGTTATTGAAAAACCTAAAAAGCAAAGCGAGAACTCTAAGTTATCGTGGAGGTAGCAATTTCAGGAAGCAGCCACCACCTCTGGGGAAACCAAGGGGAAAAAGTTGGAATTATTAAAAGCTAGAATGACTGGGCATGGTGGCTTACATCTGTATTCCCAGCACTTTGGACGACCAAGGCAGGAAGATTGTTTGAGCCCAGGAGACCGAGACCAGCCTAGTAAGGCAACATAGTAAGACCTCATCTCTACAAAAAATAAAAAAATTAGCTGGACTTGGTGGCGCATGCCTATGATCCCAGCTACTTGAGAGGCTGAGGTGGAGGGATCGTTTAAGCCCAGGAGGTCAAGGCTGTGGTAAGCTGTGATTGTGCCACTACACTCCAGTCTGGGTGACAGAGTGAAATTCTGAGTAAAAAACCAAAAACAAATAACAAAAGAACCTAGAAGCTTGGAGGAGGGACCACATGGGTCAGACACTCAGAAGCCTGAGGAAGGTGCACCTTCTGGCCCCTTCCTTGGTTGTTGGTTTCTCTGAGCTCAGAGGAGGGGTACCACAGAGGTGGAACCCAGACCTCTGGGGATGGTGTGCTGGTCAGCTGGGCATCATCTCTGGGGTAGGAGGTGATGAGACTGGTTCTATGGGCATTGGAAGAGCTGCAAGCCAGATTCAGCTGCTCCTACAGGAAGGAACTGCTGCTGCCGGAGTGAAGAAGCATGATGTGGGGTGGTGCCACTCACATGATCAGTAAGTTAACAGGAAGAAGCCTCAAGAAGCTATCTGGAAGCCAGCAGAAGCCCAAAGGAAAAAACAAATCTCTTCCTCCTCTAGCCTTGCATCTTCCTCGAGCGCCTCCTATAGGCAGAGCCTTACAAGGAGCAGCAGGCAAAGGAGAAATGTGGTTTGCAGAATCCCAGCCCTAGTAGCATAAGAGTGGGTTTGGAGCTGATAGACAGTCTCTTAATAACTGACACATCGGCCTGGCATGGTGGCTCAAGCCTGTAATCCCAGTACTTTGGGAGGCCGAGGCGAGAGGATTGCCTGAGCCCAGGGGTTCGAGACCAGCCCAGGCAACTTGGTAAGACCTCATCTCTACAGTAAATCAAAAAAATTCGCCGGGCATTGTAGCGTGCACCTGTAGTTCAGACTACTTGGAAGGATGAGGCGGAGGGATCGCCGGAGCCCAGCATGTTGATGCTGGGGTGGCCGTGAGCATGCCACTGCACTCCAGCCTGGGTGACAGAGTGAGACTCCAGCTCAAAAATAAATAAGTAAATGAAATAACTGACACATCTTCAAAGAATTTTTTTTTTGAGTCAGAGTCTCACTGTTGCCCAGGCTGGAGTACAGTGGAATGCTCACGGCTTACCACAGCCTTGACCTACTGGGCTTAAACAATCCTTCTGCCTCAGCCTCCCAAGTAGCTGGGATCATAGACACGCGCCACCAAGTACAGGTAATTTTTTTATTTTTTGTAGAGACGAGGTCTTGCTATGTTGCCCAGGCTGGCCTCGAACTCCTGGGCTCAAGCTATCCTCCCGCCTTGGCCTCCCAACTTACTAGGATTACCTGCTGAGCTCAGGCGATCCTTCTGCCTCAGCCTTCCAAGTAGCTGGCCACAGGCGTGTGCCACCATGCCTGGCTAATTTTTTGATTTATTGTAGAGACAAGTGTCTTGTCAAGTTGCCCAGCCTGGTCTCGAACCCTGGGCTCAGGCAATCAATCCCCTCACCTCTGCCTGCCAAAGTGCTAGGATTATAGGCGTGAGCCACTGTACCCAGCCTCCAAAGAATCTTGAGGTGAGTGAGAATTAGTCACCCTTCCACCCAACAGTCTCGCCACCAGCTCACACAAAAGCAAGTCTCTGACCATATTCTATCATGTTTGTTAAGCAAGCATTCGTTAGCAACCCGACACAAAACAGTTCATGCAACTTATTCTCTAGACTTGAGGAAGTCCCGGCTGTCAGCCTACCCTTGCTTGAAAGGTCACTCAAGGTGGATGAAACATTTCAGAAGCATCAAGGAACCAAAAATCCTCTAAAACTAAGTGTTGAATCAAGCCTCGGGTGCCATCGCTAAAGTGTAGAACACAGGCCTTGCTAGATTCCGATAACCTCTTCATCTAAAGGTAGAGAGAAATATCTCAAACATATTTAAGTAAATCCATAGATCCTGAATACCTTTAATTTCACCAACAAGAGTTTATTTCTAACATTTGTCATGCTAATTAACATGCCACCAGTTTCATCAATGAAAACCCACTTATGACTTTCACTTTGCTAATTAGCAAAGCCTCAGGTATTGACGCCTTTGTGATCTTGCATTTGGATGTGGTCTTTCTGATACAAAGCTAGCTGTAGAGATGATTTTTGATGAGGGCAAATGACCACCCCTGGAATTGGAGTTTTAAATGACACAGACATAATATCACATTGTTCAGGTGGAAATACTTCAAAAAATACAATGCAGATATCATAACAAGTACTGTTTACAATAGGTGCCACTGGGATTCAGTGGTGGACAAGACAAAGTCTTTGTTCTCAAGCGGCTCACAGCCTGGGAGATGAACGATAAACAGGCGACTGCAGTATGTGCAGAGTGCACTGATGGGGGTCGGCCAGTGGGGGCTGGGCCCTTTTCTGAAAACATCAGAAGGATCTGGTTCTGCCACTCAGCTATTAACAAACCCTTCCTGCAGATTGAGTTGCCAGATAAAATATAGGCTGTCCAGTTCAGTTTGCATTTCAGATAAACAATGAATACTTTTTTAGTATAAGTGCTATATTATTTGCTGAATCTGGCAACTCTACTTCTAGGCAAAGCTAGAAGGAGAGCCAAACAAGGCAGAAATCTGCTTGGTGAGTGTGGAATTAGTCAAAGCAGGAGAATGAGATCATTTTAGGCTCTGTGCCTGAGTTATCCATTTCTACTTGCCTCCCTAGACAAGCCCAAGTGTTTTGGAGGTCAAAGTGTTGGCTTCCCTAAGCAGTGCTTACCCCAAGTCATACGTGGTCTCTCTGAGCCCCCCTTTTATGAATGCCATGCACGTTCTTCTTAAGCAGAGTCCTTTGCCAACTCTCTCTCTCTCTCTCTCTCTCTCTCAACAGGGTCTCATACTGTTGCCTAGGCTGGAATGCAGTGGCACAACCATGGCAGCCCCCAACTCCTGGGCTCAAACAATCCTCCTGCCTCAGTTTCCCGAGTACCTGGTACTACAGGTGTACACCACAACATCTGGCTAAGTTTTACATTTTTTATAGATACGAGATCTTGCTATGTTGCCTAGGCTGGTCTTGAACTCCCGAATTCAAGCAATCCTCTTGCCTTGGCCTTCCGCACTGCTGGGATTACAGGCATGAGCCACCACACCCAGCCTTGCTTCTTAAGCAGATGCTCTGGTGGTCACTTTTATGTGTGAACCTGGAGGGTGTTTTGGGGTAGGATTAACATTGAAATTGGTGAACAGATTGCCCTCCATAATGTAGGTGGGCCTCATCCAATCAGCTGAAGGCCTAACTAGAACAAAAACAGCCTTCCTGAGCTAGAGAACTGCTCCAGCAACTTGTTTCAGACTTCGTCTGCAGCATCAGCTCTCCTGGGTCTCCACCTACTAGTCTACCCTGAAGGTTTAGGACTTGCCAGCTTCCACAATCATGTGAGCCAATTCCTTATAATAAATCCCTCTTTCTCTCTCTCACACTATATGTATGTATATATATATATACATATATGTGTCTATGTGTGTGGTATATGTATATATTCTTTTGGTTCTGTTTCTCTGGAGAACCCTGATTAATACATACCCCCCAAATCACTGATTATGTTTAAGCTTCCATAATGACACTGTCTTGCTTCCTTCTTTTAAGCAGGTCTCCTAAATGGGATTTATTAGCTCATTGTCTTCATTGTTTTCCTCACTAATGGCTGACCTCATTTTTCTCTGAATGCTCTGAGAGGATAAGAGACTTGCTCAGGGCTAGCCAGCTGGGATTTCTTCTTACCTCTGGCTTCAAGGCCTGTGCTGTTTCTGCTCTTCAGTTTCAGTCCATATCCTTGAAATCGTGTTCCTCATCACAGGGAGGTAGCTGTTGGGTAATATAATATAAAGGATGCTGGGCTTGAGTCAGAAGACTTGGGCCTTGTTCAGAAATGGAAACATCTGGGCCAGGTGCGGAGGCTCACACGTGTAATGCCAGCACTTTGGGAGACCGAGGTGAGAGGATTGTCTGAGCCTAGGAGTTCGAGACCAGCCTGGGCAACATGGTGAGACCTGATCTCTACAATAAATCAAAAAAATTAGCCGAGTGTGGTGGCTCGTACCTGTAGTCCCAGCTACTTGGAAGGCTGAGGCAGAAGGATTGCCTGAACCCAGCAGGTTGAGGCTGCGGTAGCTGTGATCGTGTGCCACTGCACGCCAGCCCGGGCAACAGAGTGAGACTCTGACTCAAATAAACAAAAACAAAAACAAAAAGAAATGGAAACATCCCAGATGGGGTCAGCAGTCTGTGGAGGGCTTTGCTGTTTAGGAGCTATACATGTCCTGCAGGTTGATAAAACTGAACTCTGGGCATGCAGAGTGAGCCAAGGCCCCATTAGTGATGTCTCAGCTCCAGGTGGCACAACAATTGAAGGAGCAGCTTTTTGGAAAAAGGCAGGAGATCCTGCCAGTGGGCGTTCAGGGAAGGTGGGAGTCCTATCCCACCTCTGCAAAACCAGCCCCATTATTTTAACCCTGTCTCTAGGCAATGCCTTGCTCGTCTGAAAGATGCAAGGGGATGGAGGGCAAGTTCATGATCCTCCTGAGGCATCACGACCCTCAAACTCATCAGGCTGGGGCCAGGAACTGATTGCAGGGCAGAGAGGCAGGAGTTAAATGAGCAAAGTCTTTATGGCCAGCCATGTAAGAACTTTCTTTACTGTGTTCTAGGGTATTATAATCTAAATGTTTGTGTCCCCTCAAAATTCATATATTGAAGCCCTAACCTTCAATGACATGGTATTAGGAGATGAGATCTTTGGGAGATGATCAGGTTTAAAAGATATTTTGAAGATGGAGCTGAGCCCTTATAAGAAGACCAGAGCGTGCTCTCTCTGCTACGTGAGAACACAGCGAGAAGGTGGCTGTTGGTAAACCAGGAAGAGAGCCCTCATCAGGGAACCTTGACCTTGGACGTTTTAGCCTCCAAAACTGTGAGAAATAAATGTCTGTTGTTTAAGCCTCTCAGCCTGTGGTATTTTGTTACAGCAGCCGGAGCTTACTAATACATAGAGTGACTAGCCAATCTCTCTTAGCAGTTTTCCCATGTCAAAATCTCTTAGAAAATGTGTTCTGCTTTGTGTAGGTGTAAGTTTCTTTCATTTTTAAAATCAACTTTATTGATGTAAAATTTACATACAATAACCTGTACCCATTTTAAGTGTATACTTTGATGAGAAATGTATGCATCCATTTAACCATACCCCAGTCAAGAGAGAGATCATTTCTATCACCATGAAATTTCCCTTGTTCTTTTGTAGTCAATCACTTCCTTCCACCCTAGCACTAAACAACACTAATCTGCTTTTTCCACTGTAGATTAGCTGTGTCTGTTCTTGAATTTCATAGACATAGAATCATACAGTGTATACGCTGTTGTGTCTGGCTTTTGTTTAATATAATGTTTTTGAGATTCATCCATGTTATTGCATCTACTAATAGCTTATTTCTTTTTATTGCTGAGTAGTATTCTATTGTATGAATATATCACAATTTTTTTTTTGAGTTGGAGTCTCACTCTGTCACCCAGGCTGGACTGCAGTGGCACATTCACGGCCACCCCAGCGTCGACCTGCTGGGCTCCAGCAATTCTTCCACCTCAGCCTTCCAAGTAGCTGGAACTACAGGCGTGTGCTACCACACCTGGCTAATTTTTGTTTATTTATTTATTTATTTATTTATTGTAGAGATGAAGTCTCGCCAAGTTGCCTGGGCTGGTTTCGAACCTGTGGGCTCAGGCAATCCACTCACCTCGGCCTCCTATAGTGCTGGGATTACAGGCTTGAGCCACCATGCTCGGCCAGAGCTCATACTTTTATTCCAAATGAAGAGACTAGGCCAGGCGGGGTGGCTCATGCATGTCATCCCAGCACTTTGGGAGGCCAAGGCTGGAGGATTCCTTGAGCCCTGGAGTTCGAGACCAGCCTGGCCAACATGGGGAGACCTGGTTTCTACAGAAAACTAAAAGATGAGCTGGGCATGGTG
>CAUYQG010266734.1:0-10378 GCA_963574415.1 Tarsius wallacei
ACACTGGAGCTTGGGGGGCACTGAGGGAGCACGGGGGTATGAGCTCAGTCTGGTAGGTCAGGGTCATGAGCTGGCCTGGGGATGAGGAAGAGTCAGCCGGCAAAGGGGCTGGAGCGAGTGTCCGGGGCAGAGGGACACAGACAGGAGTGGCAGCAGGCAGCCTGTCAAAGCCATCCGAGAGCATGTCACACACGCCGTTGGCCAGAGGGTCCTGTTCCCATCCCCAAAGGGTCAGCCACTCAGGCAGGGTCTTGGGATTGCCGTTTCTAACGGATGCTCCACTTTATTTGTGCATAGTCAGCCAGCACTAAGGGCGGGGATTCACAGGGATTTGGTTTGGCTTATGCCTAAACTGCGAGTAGAGTCTTCTGGGAGACTCCAGACGCGACGGATGGAGCCTGGGCAGCAAAAGGCACCGGATGTGTGGCCACGGCCGTTCCCACTTCTGTCACCCGGTGGAACAGGCTTCTCCTTGTCCGAAATCGAGTCATACCTGAGTTTCCTCGCCTAATCATACATCACCATTACCTTTATCAGCGGAGTGTAAAAAATAGGTGTTGGAGTCAGACAGAACTGAGTTCGAATTCACTCTTCGCAAACTGTCACCACGGACGTCTTTGAGACTCTGTTTCCTTGTCTGTCACCCGAGGACAAAGACAGCTACCTCCTCCCAGGCATTGTAAGTTGGAACTGTGTGTTTGAAGCACGATGAGGGAGCTGTCATCCAAGGTTTCTGCCGGCTGAATCCGGCAGCAAGTAGTTGCTCCACAAGCAGGTCTCCGCAGTTAGTGATGGTTCTGAGACGCCATCTGTGTTCTGTGGCACTTACCAGAGCACCCATGCGGTCACCAAGACAGCTTGCCGACCACACCGATGTCCAGATCACAGCCGGGCACCCCACGCTGGGGCTTTTCCCCCCAAATGCCTTTGGGTTTTGACATGGCCACCACGGTTTCTAAATCACACCCTGGATCTGTCCGTGCCTGGGAAAAATGTGATGGGTGAGCTCCGAGCCACACCTCTGCTTTGACAGCCAGAGCCAGTTCCCAGCCCAGCTCCAGAGCCTATTTCCAACAGGTTGGCCTAGCCTCCCCAAGGCCCGAGAGCCCCTCTGAGTCACAGCAACCCCCACTGTCGCACCACTCACTCCTCAGGGCACCCCAGCTCAACCACTCCCAGTAGTGTCCTGAGTCCAGGTCTTTCTCCCACCACCACTGACAAACGCCAGGAGTGGTTGTAAGTGGACATTATTCCTTGCTTTCCCCACTTGTTGGGGACTGCATTTTAGTCAGGAACTCTGAAATCCTTCCACTCTGGGCCATCTGTCCTACATTCAGAAAACACTTGCACAAGGAAACAATTTCACCAGTAGACCTGCCGCACAGAACTTTTTTTAAAGTTCTTCAGAGAGAATGATATGGGTCATAACTTGGATCTACATATAGAAACGAATAAAAGAAGGTTATATAAGGAAAAGAAAACCAAACTGTCTTTCTCTATATTCACTCAACACAGCTGTCGTGTGTCGTCCTACAATTCAACTCTGCTCTCACACGAACTGAAGTTAGCATAGACTCCACAAGCTAAGAGGTGAGTCCCACAAAACTGCCACAGGTTTCAGACGCCAATCACAAATCGTCGGTCCCCTGGTCACCCACAACCTCTATTTAGCTTGGCTGCAAATCAGAGGTTCTCTCTCAACCCCCTTGTTGGATTGGACCACTTACTAGAATGGCTCACAGAACTCTGGGAAACACTTCACTTACATTCAACAGCCAAAGGAAAGAGATGTATCGGGCCAGCTATGGCAGAAGGGACACGGAGCTTCTATGCCCTGACTGAGTGTGCCGCCCTCCTGGTACCTCCAGGGACTGCAACTCAGAAGACCTTCAGACCCCATCCTTTCCGTTTTTATATACTGAATAGATTATTGAGCATTGGTGATCAACTCAACCTTCAACCCCTTTCCTCTCCCTGGAGGTCAGAAGGTGGAACTAAATAGGTTTTCAGAAAACACTTGCACCATCAGTGGCCCCGCCTGGCAAAGTTTCCTCTGCGTTGTAACCCGACCTGCTGGTTGCACCCTAAGCCCACATTTCAAACATGCATTTGTTTTCTGGTTAAAAAAAAAACACCTTTTCCCACAAATAAAATCACAGCTATCAGTAATAATTATACATGTTACATTTTTAGCTGAGCCTGAAATTTCTGAATGAGTCCATCGAAAATATGAAGGAAAATGCAGTGTTTGAGACAGCCTCGAAAATGGTATCATTAGGGTTGCCTTCCAATGTAAACCTATTTGGGTAACTAAGATGCTGAACCAAGGAGCTGATCCATTGCTTGTTACAAACCCAGGAAATTCTTCCTCCCACAGTCATGATTACAGAGGTTTCCCTGGAGATGAAGGGTGTGGGTATCAAGGATGGAGTGGTCATGCTAACACTGTCTAAGGGGCACTCTGTCCTGGGCAGTGTGTGAAGGCTTTTAACACATATTCGTTGATGTTTATAGCCGTAGTTTCAGACCTGGGTGGTTCTGCCTCCTGGGGCAACGGCAATGCCTGCAGACATTGGTGGTCACCACAATTCGGGAAGGAAAGACGTTACTGCCATTGAATAGATAGACGTCAAGTACGCTGCTAAACATTCTAGTCTCCCACAGTAAAGAATTTCCCAGTCCAAAATGTCCAAAGTCTCAAGATTTCAAAACCCTGGTTTTCAAAGTAGCTATCTGTCCCCATGTTTGTTTTCCAGATGAGGACACTGAGTATCAGAGAGACTAAATCGCTTCCCACAGAGCAGTAAGCAAAGGAAAGAAGATTCAGGCTGAGGTCTATGCGACCCCACTGCTTCACAGTCAACTTGAGGAAGTCATCCTTCTAGACATCAGGAAGTTCCTGCAGCCAACATAAAGATGTTTGCGTGGCCCGTTTTTAGCACACTCTGAAGCTGTATATTTAACCACTCACCTAGAGGAAAGCAGAGGTTAACAAATGCCCACACAGATACACAATAGTTACAGTTAAGAAGTACTGATTTCACAGCTTTTTTTTCTTCTCACAGAAAAGTTGAGGAGCATATTTCACAGTTTTCAAATTGCCACATGGCATTAGTCAAGTCGCTGATCTTCTCGAAACCTGTTTCTTATTGAAAGAAAATAATTCACACTGAGGTGATGATGACTGAGAATGACCTAGTGTTGTTCTACTTATCGGAAATCTTTTCAGCTAATTATCAGTGTGAGGATGTAGTCGCCCAACCTAAATTTTGACTTGCATGTTGGGAGGAGACCATGCATTAACCCAAAGAAATGGAAAGTAGGTAGGGGCATTTCAGGCATCACGGCAAAGGGGAAGAGACATTGTTGGGTGGAGGGTATCTTATCTGTGTGTCCTAGAACTGCTGCATCCACCTTGGTATTTGGTGGAACCAACCGGAGAACCAACTTAACGAACCTAGGAAGGAAGAAACTGCCAAGGCTCCTAACTTACTGCAACCCTCAGGACCGACATCTTGATCAGAAGCCAGGCTCACTGCTCTCTTGTGAGATCTCTGCATCTCTCTGAGACGGCACAATGTCACAGGATTCCTTACTTTGTGGATTCGTCTTCTTCTGATACAGAGAACACTGCTACCAGACCAAAGAGTTTAGGCTAACTTAGACATACTTGATGTAAACAGATTTTCAGATAACACTTGCAAACAACATGGTTGTAGAAAACCCTTGTGAAACCACAAAATAAAAACTATAATGAATTAACATACCTAATAAACTAATTTAGCAAGGCTGAATGCAGGCTAAAGGGTCTTACACAAAAATAAGTTGAGCTGGGCTTGGTGGCTCAGCCTGTAATCACGTGCCTTGGGAGGCTGAGGTGAGTGGATTGCCTGAGCCCACGGGTTCGAGACAACTTGGTGAGACCTCACCTCTACAATAAATAAAAAATTATCCGGGCGTGGTAGCACGCACCTGTAATTCTGGCTACTTGGAAGGCTGAGGCGGAAGGATCGCCGGAGCCCAGCAGGTTGAGGCTGCAGTGGCCGGGAGCGGACACTGCACTCCAGTCTGAGCAACAGAGTGAGACTGCAACTCAAAAAAAAAAAAAAAAAGTTGATTTTCTATAATTAGCTACAAGCAATTAGGAAAGAATTTTTCAAACAACTACACTAACAACAAATGATATTTAGATGTCTAGAAATAAAGTTAATAAAAGATATTTGAGACCTCTTCACTGAAAAATACAAAACAGTCCTAAGAGATATTAAAGGCCAAATTTATGGAGAGAGATGTCATGTTCATGGATTAAAGAATTCAAAACTTATAGTTCGATTCCCACCAAACTGATCTTTTTGAAATATGTCCAGAGCATCTGTTCTCTATAACAGAGTCCTGCTTTCAAGGAAAACAACTTTACCGGAGTCTATCTGACGTGAGCAGAGGGCAATTAGAAATCTTCAAATCCCCATTTGCCTTCCTGCCTCACATAGGGAGAAAAAAAAAAGACTAAGAAACATTTCTGAGGTTCATGGGCCATGGACTCAGGTCTACTAAAAAACAGATTTAATCATAAAAACTATATAATTCTTTCTTTCCCCAATATTTTACCATCTCAACAACAAGGCTTCAATATAATTACAGTGGATTACAACAACGATAAAAAGCTGCAAGATGCAAACTCTCTTTGAAGAAGAATTCTTAAAGGAACATGAAGACAACGGGGGAGAAAAAAATTAACAAAAAACTGAAGCTCTCTGACACCTACAGTTGCAGAAATCAGTAGACATAACCCATGCCCTAATTGATATAAAAATTCACACTAAAAGCTTATCTTCATTCCTATTACCAGATATATATGCTTGACTTTCAACAAAAAAATTACAATACATATTAAAAGCCAGCAAAACACGTCATCCAAGAAGACAAAGAAAACATGGAACAATATTCAAATATGACACAAATTTTGGAATTTCCGATAGGGAATTTGAAGTAAATTTAATATTCCAAGGGGTCTATGGAAAGTAAATGCAAGTACATATGGGTAGGGTAAGTTAAGAAATGTCAACTTTAAGTATAAAAAGTAATATATCAAAAGGAGAAGAAATAGAGATGTAGAAAAAATGTGTGAAATAATAATGGCTAAGAACTTTCCAAAATTAGCAGACACCAAGCCACACAAACAAGAAACTCAAAGAACACCAAGCAGGAAAACAAAAACATCCTTAGGTTTATAACATACCAATTGTAAAAAAAAAAAAAAAAAAAAAAAGAGACACAGAAAATCTTGAAAGAAGGCAGCAGATGGGAAAACCTCCTTAAGTACATAGGAAGACAATAAGAATTTCATCGCATTTCTCTTCAGAAACCATGCGAACAAGGAGGAAGCAGAGTGAAATATTTAATATGTTGAAACAAAAACACCATCCTAGAATTTGGAATGCAATAAAGTTATCTTTCAAATGCGAAGGAGTAATAAATATTTCTCAGATAATTAAAAACCAAGGAAACGATTTCACCAGTAGACCTGCTGCACAGAACTTTTTTTAAAGTTCTTCAGAGAGAATGATATAGGTCATAACTTGGATCTGCATATTGAAACAAATAAAAGAATTGTATAAGGAAAAAAAACCCAACTTGTCTTTCTCTATATTCACTCAACACAGCTGTCATGTGTTGTCCTACAATTCAATTCTGCTCTCACACGAACTGAAGTTAGCACACACTCCACAAGCTAAGAGGTGAGTCCCACAAAACTGCCACACGTTTCAGACGCCAATCACAAATAGCAGGTCCCCTGGTCATCCACAACCTCTATTTAACTTGGCTGCAAATCAGAGGTTCTCTCTCAACCCCCTTGTTGGATTGGACCACTTACTAGAATGGCTCACAGAACTCTGGGAAACACTTCACTTCCGTTCAGCAGCCAAAGGAAAGAGATGCATAGACCAGCTATGGCAGAAGGGACACGGAGCTTCTATGCCCTGACTGAGTGTGCCACCCTCCTGGTACCTCCAGGGACTGCAACTCAGAAGACCTTCAGACCCCATCCTTTCTGTCTTTATATATTGATTAGATTGTTGAGCATTGGTGATCAGCTCAACCTTCAACCCCTCTCCTCTCCCTAGGGTCAGAAGATGAAACTAAAAGTTCCCACGTTCTAATCACATAGTTGGTTCCCATGGCAACCAGCCCCTCATTTTGAGGCTATCTGAGACGCTTCCCTTAGCCACCAGTCATCTTATTAGCATATAGAAAACACCTGTCAGTTCGGAGACTTCAAGTGTTTATGAGCCGTGTGCCAGGAAATAAGAGTGAAGATATATATTTCTTATTCTATCACAATATCACAAAGGTATAATAATATCTTTTTTTCTTATTCTTAATTGATCTAATAGTTCACTTCAAGCAAAAAGGCTTACTTCCAGATGCCCTAGAAGCCAATACTATGATGCTGGGTTTTTAAGAAAAGAAAAGCTTTTTTTCTTGAAAGGGATTCAAAAGAGAAAAAAAGAAGCTTTTTATTATAAGTCAAGTAATGAAGAGACAGGAGTCTAGCTCAAATCTGTCTCTTTGTGCTGGCTTTAAGGCACCAATTTTATTAGAAAAGTTTTAGGAAGTAGATTCTGGAACCAGTAGGTGATTGGAAGAGGGAAAGGGGAGGTCTAGGAAGTTCTTGGGCATGTGCAGTTGTCGTCTCATAACTCCTGGAATATATGTAAAAATTTGAGTAGAGTTAGTATGAAATATGTAGTGGAAATTCAGAATGAGACATCAGCAAGCTCATTCTGCACAGACTGCAGTTGATCGTATTGGTTCCAACCAATTCCAGCCAATTTTGCTATCTTATGAGCAGAGGGAATTTCAGTGTTTCAGCAAGTTGTCTTTTTTTTTTTTTTTTAATCTGTCATCCTGTAAACTCAAGAATTTCTGTTTTCTTGGTTTTTTTTTAACTCCTGGGGGCATGGTTTCAAAAGTAATTATAGCAACAATGTATTGGATAATTATAGACTAATAATAAGTGAAATGAATGTCAACAATATTATAGGGGAAAAAGGAGAGAAACAGAACAGCCCACTGTAAGGTAGCAACACTACTCATGAAGAGGCATACTGTTATTTGAAAATGAGCTTAAATAGCTTATAAATGCCTATTTCAAGCTCAAGATCAACAACTTTTAAAAAAGTAAAGGTGTATGATAAGAGAAGAGAGAAACAGAGTCGCACAAAATGCTCAACTAAAACCAGAGACAACAGAAAAAAAGTGAAAGACAAAAAACAAAGGACAATACAAACGGCTACAGATATGGTAGCTATAAATCTAACTATATCAATTATCACTTTAAATAAGAATGACCCAAATACACAAACTAAAAGGAAGAAATTATCAATGAAGATGTTTTTAAAAAGACCCACCTATATGTTGTCTACAAGAAACTCACTTTAAATATAAAAACACAGATAGAGTAAAAGAAAAGAATGTGGAAAAAATATATACCAAGATAATACTAATCAGAAGACAGCCAAAGTAGACATATTAATTTTAGACAAGAAAAACTTCAAGAAAATTTTTAGGAATAAATAGTGGTATTATATAGTGATTTTAAGGGGTTAGTTCTTCAAGAATATGCAACAATCCTTAATATATATGAGCCTGACAACAAAGCATTAAAATATGTGAGACATTTTAGAACTGAAAAGAGAAATAAATAAATCAACTATTACATTTGGAGACTTCAGCTTTCTTTGATCATTAATTGACAGATCCAGCAGGCAGAAATTTGGTAAGAATATAGTTGAACTGAACAAGACTGTGGATCAACTGGTTCTAATGGGCATTTATAAAATATGTCATTCAACCACAACATAATATAAATTCTTCTCAAGCTCAAACTGACTCACCAACATAGATCACTTTTTGGGCCGTAAGTATAATTTAACAAATTTAAAAGAATAGAAATCATAAAATCTCTACTCTCAGACCACTGTAGTATTAAACTAGAAATCAGTAACAGAAATAATATATATGGAAAATCCCAAAATATGTGGAAATTGAACATAGTCCTAAATAGCACACAAGTCAAAGAAGAGGTTTCAAGATAAATTTAAAATACTTTGAATAAAGTGAAAATGAAAATACAAATCATCAAAATTTATGGCACGCAGCAAAAGTAGTAGAGGGAAATTTATAGCGTTGGAATGCATACATTAGAAATGAGGAAGGATCTGAAATTAATAATACAAACTTCCATCATAGGAAGCTGGGGAGGGGGAGCAATGTAAAAAAATAAGCAACGAAGAAAAAATAAGTTAAGACAGAAATAAACAAAATTGAAAACAGGATATCAGAAAAGAAAATCAATGAAATCAAAACTGGCTCTAACTATCAATTAAATTGATTAGTAAATTGATCAATTTAGCAAGCCTCTAACCAGGCTAACCCAGAGAGGAGATGCAATTTGGGAATATCAAAAATGAAAGAGAGACCATCACTACTGATTCCATAGATATTGAAAGGATAATAAAGACATATTATAAGCAATTCTATGCTCACAAATTTAATCACATAGATGAGACTGAACAATTCCTTGAAAAATAATATCTTTCAAAAAAAGATACTCTGAATAGGCCTACATCAAAGAAATTGAATCAGTAATTAATGACATTCCAAAACACAAAACACCAGGCCTGTATGACTTCACTGATAAATTTCACCAAACATTTAAGAAAGTATAATAACAACTCTGTAGTCTCCTTCAGAAAATAAAAGCAAAAGAAACACTAGTTGCCTTATTTTATAAAGTCAGTGTTACTCTAATACCAAATCAGATAAAGACATTACAAAAAAAGGAAAGCTACAAATGTGTTTGTAAACATAGATGTAAAAGTCTTCAACAAACTATTACCAAATCAATTCTACAATATGTAAGCATAATTATACACCATAACCAATTAAAATGTATTCCAGATGCTGACTTGAAAATTCAATTAATATAATTTATCACCTCAACAGGCTAAAGAGAAAAGCTATATGAACATATCAATAGATGCAGAAAAGCACTTGACAAAATCTAACACCGATTTATATTTTTGAAAACTCTCAGCAAACTAGAGGGAACTTCCTGATAAAGAACATCTACCAAAAAAAAGGGCTCTGTGGCTAACATTAAATTTAATTTAATAGTAAGGAAATAGATGCTTTACCCCTAAGATGAGGAAAAGGGTAAGAGTAAGGGTGTCCCCTCTCTCCACTCCTACACAGCATCATACTTGAAGTGCTGCTAATGCAACAAGACAGGAAAAGAGAAAAAAAGTTATACACACTGTAAAATAAAAATTAAAACCATCTTTGTTCACAAATGACAAGACTGTTTATGTGGAAAATCACAAAGAATGGAGAAAAAAAAGTTCCCAGAACTAATAAAAAAAATAACAAGTTTGCAAGATACATTGTTAACATATAAAAGTCATTTGCTTTTATATATATCAGCAAGAAACAATTGGAATTTGACACTAAAAATGTGTTATCATTTTCATTAACACCAAAATATGAATACTAAGGTATAAATGCAACAAAATATGCACTAGATCAATATGAGGAAATCTACAAAACTCTGATGAAAGAAATGAATAAGAACTAAACAAATGGAGAGATATCCCACATTCATGGATAGGAAGACTCAATATTGCTGAGATGTCAATTCTTCTCAGCTTGACCTATAGATTCAATGTGATTCCAATAAAAATTCCAGGAAGCTATTTTGTGGATGTCAACAAGCTCTTTCTAAAGTGTATATCGAAACACAAAAGACCCAGGATAGCAAATACAATACCGAAGAAGAACACAGTTGGATGACTGAAACTACTTTGTCTTCAAGACTTACCATAGAGCCACATGTAATCAGGACAATGTGATTTTGGTAACAACAACAACAAAAAAAAGAAAGACAAATAAATCAATAGAACAGAATGGAGAGCCCAGAAATAGACGCATACACATACAGTCAGTGGATATCAACAAATCAGCAAAGGTAATACAATGGAGGAAAAAATAGTTTTTTCAACAAATACTGATAAAAAACTGGACTTCCATATGAAAAAAATAAGTAGATCTAAACATAAACTTTACATCTTTCACAAAAAATTTACTCTAAATGAATTATGCACCTAATATAAAACGCAAAACCATAAAACATGTAGATGATAACATAGAATAACTTGTCAGTGACCCTTGGGTTTGGTACTAATTTTTCAGATATAACATCATAATCACCATCCATAAATGAAAAGATTAATAAATTGTACTATATTAAATTTAAAAACTTCTGCTCCGGGCAGAAGCAGAACAGAAGAAGACTCTTAGGAGATGAAAAAGACAGACT